>CM038464.1:78491660-78791660 GCA_021464415.1 Lonicera japonica | reverse complement strand
TTCCATTACCTCGTCGTAGTGGGAGGATTGCCGATATTTGTGCACATCTTGAACAAATCACTAATATGTAGGTTCTTGAACCAGCACAGTGAGTTAGTATGTTCAATATTTGCACAATGTACACAAACACAAGTAGTGCCTCGTTATAGTGGGAGGGTTGTTCGTCAACCTAGTCGTTTTTTATTCTTGGGAGAGTCTTATGACAAGGTCCCTGATGAATAAGAAACGAACCATTTTTAACTACAATGAAATACTTCAAGATAAAGATACAGAAAATGGCAAAAGGTTATGAAATCTGAAATGGAGTCCATGTACTATAACAAAGTCTGGGATCTTGTAAAACCACCCGAAGGGATAAAACCTATCAGATGCAAGTGGGTATATAAGAGATAGAGAGGATTAGGCGGGCTCAAATCAAGGCTTGTTGCTAAAAGGGTTCACTCAGAAAGAAGGGGATCGATTATGATGAAACCTTTTCGCCGGTAGCCATGCTAAAGTCTATTCGGATTCTCTTATCCATTGCGGCTCATCTTGATTACGAGATTTGGCAAGTGGATGTCAAGACAGATTTCCTTAATGGAAAGTCTTGATAAAAGCATCTATATGGTGCAACCAAAAGGATTCATAGTAAATGGCCAAGAGCACATGTTGTGCAAGCTCAAGAAGTCCATTTATGGGCTTAAGTAAGTGTCTAGATCTTGGAACATCTGTTTTGACCATGTAATCAAATCTTTTAGTTTTGATCAATATTTAGATGAGTCTTGTGTGTACAAAAGGCGCAACAGAAGCGCCGTGGTATTCCAAGTATTGTATGTGGATAATATCTTACTTATTGGAACCGATATATGAATATTATCTTCAGTGAGGGTATGGTTATCAAGTCAGCTCGATATGAAGGACTTGGGAAAAGTCAGTCACATCCTTGGTATTAAGCTTATGCGAGATCGAAAAAATAGGATATTCTGCTTATCGCAAGGTACTTATACCGATACAATTCTTGCCAAATTTAGTATATAGGATTCTAAGAAAGGGTTTAGCCCTTTTAGGAATGGAATCACTTTATCCAAGAACAGTGTCATAAGACGCATGATGAGATAGAGATGATGAGGGCAGTTCCTTACGCTTCGGCAATAAGAAGCCTCATGTATGCTTTATTGTGTACTAGACAAGACATTTGCTTTACCGTTGGTATGGTTAGCAGATATCAGTCTAATCTAGGAAAAGAACACTGGACTGCGGTAAAACATATACTTAAGTGCCTTAAAAGGACTCAAGATTGTATATTGGTTTACCAGGCAAACAGTCTAGTACCTGTTGGATACACAGACAAGGATTTTCAGTCAGAAGTTGGGATTCCAGAAAGTCAACTTCAGGTTATATGTTTACTCTAAGAGGTGGAGTCATTGGTTGGAGGAGTATCGAGCAATCATGCATTGCTGACTCCACCATGAAAGCTGAATATGTGGCTGCTTTAGAAGCAGCTAAGGAGGCGGTTTGGCTCAGGAACTTCCATATGAATTTAGATATGGCACCTTCAGTGTTATAAGCTATTTCACTTTATTTTGATAATAGTGAAACGATTACGAACTCGAAAAAGCCGAGGATTCGTACGAAGGGAAAACACATGTTCACGTTGAGGGAATGGGAATGAGATGCATAGCTGCATGGCTTTAAGTCTAAGTGGGAGATTATTAGAGTGATATACTAAAAGCCATAATTTTCTTGTTGGTTTGGATATGTTATAAACTTTATTTTGCTATTTTAATGAGAATCTTTATAGGCAATGATTGCATTATATTATTTATTTAAATATTGTGCATGTGTGTCTTTTATTTCATATAATAGATGATTTGGTGTGTATAGTATAAGTTACATACAGAAGATCATATCATTGGTTCTTGTAGAATATAAGTTTAATGGGTCATAGTCTTAGATGGAATTGGATATCGATCGGTAGAATTGTAG
Source organism: Lonicera japonica (assembly GCA_021464415.1). Classification (NCBI taxonomy): domain Eukaryota; kingdom Viridiplantae; phylum Streptophyta; class Magnoliopsida; order Dipsacales; family Caprifoliaceae; genus Lonicera; species Lonicera japonica. The sequence continues at coordinate 78,789,695 of CM038464.1, read as the reverse complement.
CACAAGTTTTAGTAGTTTATCTTAATTATAGGAAACGGTATAGTTTTAACTCGTTGTGCTAGTACACTTTGTGTGTATTGAATAGGACCAGTTTGGGTTAATTGTTTTTATACTAACTATATAAAACAATTTAAAATCCCATGGTTATTATGATTACTTATGCTCTTAATCTTGAAATAATTAATAGACATACATACGTAGTGTTTGTTGTTTTGACTCATTAAGAATGAGATTCATTTATGGATCAATAATTTTAGTGAATTGGACGACGACACTATATGTATGATGAATATTAATTATTGATGGAATCCACGTCCTGGTATAGGGATTGATGATAGCCCCTTGAGAAGTTTATAAGTTTTGATCATGTCAAACCCTGCAGGTGGATTATGTTAATCCGACATGTCAAATAAGTTAAGTGGTAGGTTCAAGGATTAAGAAGTCATTTAAATATAATTGTCAGTAATTTAATTTAAATGACGGTTATCTGTAATCTTAATGTGGGAAGAATAATAAGTATTTAATAACAAGGAGCTCAAAATTAAATTTTGAGATAAGGACAGGAGTGCAATTATAATTTTTTAGTGGTGCGAATTATAATTTATGGAAGGAACTAATTCATAGTTAAATTAGGATTGCAACTTTCCATAGGAAGCCCAAACTTATTTCTCCTTAAGGTCCCTATCGTAGCCTTATATATACGCCGGCCTTGTCTCTTCTTAGTATAACAATAATTCTCATGAGTTAGGGTTTGTTCTATTGAGAGGGGAGAAAATCTTGGTGATACCATAGCCCACACTCGGTGCAAGATTTGATGGTGGAAGGAATACGATAGAAGATCTTTAGGTTTTCGTTACTGCAATCGTAAATCAATCGTAACTTTTGATCACAACGTTGGATCGGACTGATTTTTGGATATGTCGTTCGAAACGCAAAGTTACTACTATTGCCCAAAAAATTAGGACGATCAGAAGTCGTTTCGGTGGCGAAAGAAATCAATTTTCGTAGCCCAACAAGAATTAAAAAAATCTGACCAAATCGCAATCTGATGCTTTCAAACCCTAGTCTCCTCATATGGATCCTCTACATGATCCACAAAGGTGAAATACCTTTATTCTTATACGGTTTTAGCAAAAGTTTTTTTGTTCAATCTATACGCAATATCAAACGATCATGTATTTTTGTCTCCATCACTTCTAACATTTATCCAAACTACATTTTTGTCCAAAACTACTAACAAAAGCAGGAAAGTGAAAGCAAATATATCTGAGGGCGCTTCGACACGATCTCACTGTCGCCCGACGCCTCCTCAGGTTGATGCATAGCCTGGGTAGGATCAACGGCTAGCCGCACTATCTCCATGGTAGGAATCTTAAACATACGAGCAGAAGCTGTAGGCCGAACTGCAGAAGACCTTAACCGCCTGGAAGGCCGGCTGCTATTCCTCTGAGACTCCATCCGCGTAGGGGGGAAATAGGGGATATCACATTTTGAAATACATTTCATCGATTTTTTAATAAAACCTGTTTAACCAGTCATTTTCATCGAATATTCAATTTAAACCATTATTTTATAAGACAATGCATGCACATGCTAATGCGGGTTACCTCCCTTGTGTCAACCGTCGGGTCATGTCGCCATAGCCGTGATAATGTAAATCCAAACTGTTGATAAGAAAATATCCTTCCTTGCCTCAAGAAATGCACTGCAGATGCAATAATAGAAATGGGACTACCCGCCCCCAATTCGTAAAAGAATAGATATAAACCGAACCCATGGTGCTTTTCCAATTGCCTAGGTTCCCGGGTCTTTCACCGGTGGCTTATAAGCTGCCTAACAATTCTCCCTCAGGGATTTAGGGATTTTCAACCCAAGGGCACCTAGCCCTACTTATTTTCCATCCCGGCAAGCACCATTTGATATATAACTCCCTTGCCATTCCGTTGGGAGAATACAACAATATGATAATAAAATCCGTCCAAGATCATAGCCCATCCATGATTATCGCCAAGGGCACAATAAGCCCTCCATATCATAACAAGAGAAATGAACTTTTCATGCCATACGATAGCTCCAAGTGTTTTCAAGATATCATCTGAAGGCCAGTTGACACAATTATATTGCATGTGATGCAGTTCATGCTCTTGAAACAACTAGAGACAATATATGCCACTTAAACTTCATCCAACGTGCATTCATGTTCCTTTCGTACACTAAACCTATTGATAAATCCATTTGAACATAACCAAGCATGTATATCTAAGAAACATCGTCTACAAATCCGCATTATGTAGATTCCAAGTTTAAGCGACACATCTTGTCCCAATTCATGCGTAAATGTAAAATAGAAACTACATATGCCATATAAACTCTATCAAAATCAAGTCCATGTTCTTTAGTGTAAACAAAACCCTTTTACTAATCCTTTTCTTGTCAAATCAACATATACACCCAAAGAATGTCCATATGAATCAATAACATGTAATTATAGAGCTTAGATGGCATATCTCGCTTAAATACGTGAATTCGTACTTCAAATAATCATATATCACTAATATCAATAGGAAAAAATCATCATATTTAACATACATGTATAAATCATTTATTTCTAGTTGAATAAAATCATATTATCAAGTTTAGAAAACTTTTAAACCCCTACCTTGAGTTGATAGGCCAAAAGAAGAGAGAGAAAGATGATATACAGAAACCTGTCCGATTAAATCTTAAAATTCCTAACTTTCCTCGATACCCTCGATGCGTAGGACAATTTTCTTTAAGGTCGAATCGGAATCCGAAAACTCGATATCAATGAAAATCTAAAGAGTGAAAATGAGCTCTAAAATTTCATAATTTTTCTGAGAATAAGAATTGTCTAGAATTCCTTTTAAGTTTTTCAAAGCGACATTGCAACAGACGTCTGTCAGCCCAACAGGCGCCTGGTTTTCCTTAACAGGCGGCTGTTTAATTGTGAGAAAAAATAAGAAAACTGTTCTAGGCTTGCCTTCCAACAAGCGCCTGTTTTTATACAACAGGCTCCTGTTGTGGATAAAAATTTTATATCAAAATTTAGCTTAATATCTAACATATGGCTTAGGATTCACTCAAAAAGGAGTTAAAATGAATTTTTGGTGAATTTTGTAAGTTTGATCGACGAAATCGGTTTCTACACGGGAATGCTGAAAATTTTACTAGCAAACTTGACTTTTATGATGCGATTTGGACTCAAAATCAATAATACGTAAACGGGGTGCTACAAACTCCCCCACTAAAAATAAATTTCGTCCTCGAAATTTTGGATGGCATTCCTTAGGTGAATAACTTGGGACACTTGTCATAAATCTCAGTTTCTAACCTTTATATCTCCTACCTAATTCTGTAATGTATCCACAAGGGTTAAGGAGCAATACGGCTCCATCTCTAAATATTTTCTCTTATGGATTTAGGAACTAATTCGAACGGATTTCATACGATTTTTTCATCATCCTACACTATTGAATTTTCCCACAATGCCAGGTGGGAATGATCAGAAAAGATATATGAAAACATGATAACCATAAGACATCCACGAAGACAAGACTAAGCAAGACAAAGCATTTCTGATATGTTCCATAATTCCAAACGGTCTATTATGACAAAGAGTTAATTTCCATATGCTACCAAACCTAAAGGGCTAAGAAAAAGTTTTGTTTCGAAAACATATTACTTACCTACTTCAAATCCCAAGAGATGACAAGGTTTATTGATATAACCCCTTTGCCATTTTTAAATGGCAAGGAGATGTTGTCTAGTAACCCGATGATTTGCTCTACTGATTTCTTAAAACGGATCTCGTGAGAGGCTCGCTCCATAGGTAGGCAGGGAACAACAGGAACAGCCCGAATCATGACCCTGTACACCCCATCATCCTTGTACTAATCAATGTCAGACTAGTCATCATGATGAGGCCTGCAACATAGAACTCCCTAGGCATCAGTGAAAGTGACCTCCTCCTGGTCACCCTCTAAGCGGTCCAGCTGAGCATGGTCCATGGAAATGTAGGGAAGGTAATAAAAGGGAGTCGGTAGTACGGCAGGGCTTCCGTGCTAAAAAGAAAGAGAGAAGAGGGCTAGAGAGAGAAAGAAAAATGAGAGAATGAGGTGGGATGAGCTCAGCCAAGGGTTTACAGAAGTACGACAAATGGTCTTTTACCGAAGTGTCGCGCAACACTTCTTCCCTCCCCTAATTTTTTTGGACTTTTTTCTCATTTTTCCTCTGCAGGAATATTTTCAGAAAATAATTTTCTTGACCTTTGTATAAAATACCCATGTGAACATCCAAAGAAAAATTTCCAAGTTATTTCTCCAAAGAAATCATAAGAGTAAGATCTATCAGCTAAAGAATCTCTATTTTTCCTCCAAAGATGAGATAAGAAAGTATCAAAACAAGACGGGAATAAAAAGAATTGAAAAAGTAGAAAAGAGAAGAATCCCGCATGAGCGCCAAGAGCGAGCAAGAGAAACAGAAATGAATAGAGTGATAGGAAGAGCCACACCAAGAGTGACTGCTAGGCCAAAAACCGGCTCAAGAAGGTCTTGGGTGAATAAGGCTCTTAATCAAGCCAAACGGGACAAGAAGCTCCTAACCAAAAACATAAAAGACTAGGAAAAGCTTCCTCGATCGAGGGAGAAATAAGGACATCGAAAAACAGAAAACGATGTTGGCCCACAAAATGCCTCAGAAAAACCAAATGTCAAAAAGAGATCAAAGTTTCCTTTCAAGAAAATTTTCTTTTCAGTACGATAAAGAAAAAACAACTTGGGAACAAGCAAAGGATGAATCATCAATTTTATAAGAAATACAAAAGGTCTAGAAAACTGTTTCTTCTGAAGAGCATCCAATTTAAAAAATAAAAATAGACGAAGCAAAATTTTCAAAGGGATTCCCCAAAGGATTGGAATTTGGGTATGAATAAACTCCCAATTGAGTTCCTTTCACCTACAATGGATTTCTCCCTCTCACTCTAGTAGTTGAAGAAGGTACCAATAACCATTTTTGGCCGAGACAGGTCGAACAAAGCCCTCTTCAAGAGGCAGTGTAAGTCCTTTCTTTTGCATGCACAAGCCCTCTCCGAAGGTAATCCATTCACATAAGCCCTCTGCGGAGGCAAATCAATTAAAAAGTCCTCCCCGGAGGCAATGTTAAAAACTTTTGTTTTTTAGGTACATGCTCGCCCAGAGAGGCAATGGAGCAATGGTAGTCCTCCCATCTAAGGTAAGAAGATCAAGTCCTCCTAGAGATGTAGTGGAGCAATGGTAGTCCTCCCATCTGAGGCAAGTGGAAAAAAGCAAACCCTCTGGAGAGGCAACGAGGTAACAAAAGCCCTCTTCAGAGGCAGTGTAAGTCCTTTTTAGGCGCAAGCCCTCTCTGGAGGCACTCACAAACACTTTTACATATACGCACTCTCTTAGGATTCTTGTAGAAATCATGGACCATGGTCTCTTCCAGTCGCCTCAATTCCTTCCAGGCAAAGAGCTTGAGTCGAAAGGGTCTGTAGACACCCCAATTCGTAACCCCCGTAAGAACCATAAAAATGACTATCGAAAAAGCATAATTTTGGAGTCCGAGGCCCACCCGAGTACCAAAACTACTCCGGGGGTTTTACTGGCCAAACAAACATGTTTTTAAGGTGGATTATCGAGCGACAAACCAATATGTCACGCAACAATCTCTCTTATATCGCGCGACAAGTTTTTCAAACATAGACCAACTACTTTCTGACAAATCAGTCTGTCAGAAGGGTCACTTCAACCGTATGTCGCGCAACATATGGCTAAATGTAGTGCGACACTTGCCTTCTCTAAAGAAATGTGGCGCGACAATCCTTCCCAAGCACTATAAATAGCCCAACACCCCCAAGGGTTAGAGGGAGAAATTTAAGATCTAAGAATCCTAAGTTTCCTATCTGATTTTCTGGTCTTTTATCAAGTATATTCTACGATCGTCTTATTTCTGAAGAATTATCGAATTTATTCTCGACATTTGACGTGTCTCACTTATGGAATCAAATTCTCAGAAATATCTGAAGAGAAAAAGCTTATTATCGTCAGAGGCTTCTTTGCCTTATTATATTTACTCTCTTATTATTATATTTTTCGTTGGGAAGGTAAAGAAAGTCTCTTATAGTATTTAAAATTAGATATTTGTGTACTTTATTTATTTATGTTATTCTATCCGCATCCTATTTGAATAAACTTATTGTCAAGTTACAAATAGTCTACCATTTTCTAAACGAAAAACCTAATAAAATCATTTATAAAAAACCAGAAAAGTAAGTACATTATCTTTCGGACAAAACTAGGTTTTTAAAACCCGGACCGATGAAACTTACATAGGAATTAAAATTTGGGCAAGTCTTGTCTTCCCCATAGACTGCGATAAGTCTGATAGAACTCCTCTCAAAGAGTTCAAATTCCATAATGAATTAGTTCCGATAAGATTCGAACTTTTCCAAAATAATCAAAACAATATAAACTCATGTATTCATTATAATTCTAAAAATTAGGTTTCTATAAGTGTATACTATGCTTTCCACGTCAATTTACGGTAACAATATTAATTCCAACGGTTTTGTAAATCCAAAATTGAGGAGCAAACACTAGATTTATTAGAATCGTCATCAAGAAATCAATACATGTCTAATAACAAGTCAAAATATGATTTAAGAGTGATTTATATTCTGAAAATTTAGGAATGTAAGTAAAAATCTCAAGTATTAGACATGTATATGACGTTTCTAGCCATTTCAGTACCAAATTGTCAATTAAACACTTAAATGTAGACATGAAATACAATCAGCCTCCACTTTCATCAAATACAACCAATATACCATCAATAAAAAAGCTTAAAATGTTTAATCCATGGCTATACAACATGCATGCAAGAGAAATTATGAATTTGGTACCGAAAATCAAGTATTTCAACTCAATCAACTATAATTGTTCAAAAATCAAATAAGAGATGGAAGTTACCACCATAATAACTGCTGGACAGAAATGGAGATTCCCAAATAGACCACCTACAACCACCGATCGAGAAAACTGAGCTAGGAAATGGACTTGCCACGCCAAAAACTTGAGAAATCTATAATTTCGGAGTGAGAACCATTGATTTGAGCTAGAAATCATCCATTAACACCCATTTCTCTCTTTAGAAGTGTATATATCTTTCTCCTGGTCTCAATGCTCTAAAATTATTTTTTTAGAACTGAAGAAGCTGGTCAAAGCTGGTCAAAAACGAAAACAAATGAGTTGACTCAGTCAAACCCGATTTACCAAATGTGTTTTGGCGCACTGTTTGTAATTTGGCCATAACTCTTTGCTCAGAGCTCCAATGGCATGGTCTTTATATCAACAGAAAGCTAATTCAAAGATCTACAAATTTAGAAGATAAACAATCTTAAAATTATGGATATATTAATACCATAATTTCATCGAAGACAGTGCTCTGCCAAAATTCTGTAGAAACTTATATAAGCTAATTTTTGCCGATCCGATTACTTCACACTCTGTTTTGATCTTCGAGGAGTTGAACTAGCTTTCGGTCAAAACACAAAAGTTGTAGATGGATATATGATGAACTAATAAGAGTTGGCAGAGTCGTCTTTTGATAAAATATGAGAAAGTTACAAGTCTACAAAGTTGACTGATCTAAAATGTCGAATAAATATTCCCGATTCTAAAAACGCCTCCGAAACTGCTCATTTCAAATTCGAACACGACAAAACTCTAAAGATTGCTTATAATACATATTTATGAAATGTTGGAAAAAATGGAACTGAATTCAGAGGTCTAAATGTTGTAGAACCACAAATAAGAATTGTAGGAATTGTTAACATTTAAGGAAAGAAAACGATTCCACTAAATACATAAAAATGCTTAAATGAACTCCGAATGTAATGAAACTTTATTAGATGGTTTAATAACTATAATGTGACGTGCCAGAAAATACTAAACTCAATTCGGACCTTCCTAGGTCGATGAACCGAATATAAGAAAAGTAGGAAAATCGAAAATTCAAGAACGCACTAAATTATTCAAACTAGTTCCGAATTAAATCAAATTTTCTAGATTTTATCTAGAACACCAAAGTGATGTGTGGGAACATTTGGACTTGTCTAAGTCCACAAATGAATTAGAGAAATAGCTACTAGATTAACGAAAATACGACTATCGACACATGGAGTGTTACATTCCTGACTGCTATAGCTTGTCGAGAATTCTTCGTAAGGGCTGGTCGGTGAGTACATCAACGGTGTGGGCCTGGAAGTAAGGCCTTAGCTTTCTAGATGTGATGAGGATGGCGTAGCCAATTTTTTCAGCCTTAGATAATTTAGCTCGGCGATATGTAGAGCTTTGCTTGTGTAATAAACAAGCAACTGCGCCCTTCCTTCTTCATTTCTCATAAGTACTGAGCTAACCACCGTGTGTGACACCGCCAGGTACAAAGTCAAAATTTCTTCCTTTTTTGGTTAACTAAGGGGAGGGGGAGCTCCCAGATATTGCTTGAGCTATTAGAAAACCAGCTCGTACTCTTCTGTCCATTCAAAAGCTTTCTTGAGGGCTTTGAAGAAGGGGTGGCACTTGTCTGTTGCCTTGGAAATGAACATGTTCAGAGCTGCCACCCTGCCTGCAGACTTTGGACCTCTTTCGGCTTGGTTGGAGACATTATGTTAATGAGAGCTTGTATCTTCTCGGGATTGGCTTCAATTCCCCTTTGTGTGACCATGAAACCTGTGAATTTTCCCCCTTCCACTCCAAAGGAACATTTGGCTGGGTTGAGGGATATGCCATTCTGCCTGAGTATAGCAAAGGCCTCGTTGAGGTCAGCTACATGGATGGAGGCTTTGAGACTCTTAACCAGCATGTTATCGACATAGACTTTCTTGTTTCTACCTATTTGGTTTTTGAACAACGCACTTACAACCCTCTGGTAGGTAGCTCCAACATTCCTCAGACTAAATGGCATAGCCTTATAATAGCATGTACTTCATTGGTGATGAATGAGGTATTTTCTTCGTCTTCTGGGGCCATCTTGACCTAATTGTAACTAGAATAGGCGTCCATAAAGCTCAGCATTTTGTGGCTTGTGGTCGCATCCACGAGCTGATCAATTTTAGGGAGCGGGAGACTATTTTTTGGGCAGGCCTTGTTGAGGTCTTTAAAGTCGATGCACATTCTCCACTTCCTGCTGTGTTTTTTTACTAGCACTACATTGGAGAGCCATTTTGAATGGTGGACCTCTTGGATAAAACCAGCTCAAAGTAGCTTCTGTAATTCTTCTTTGGCGGCCAATTTTTTTTTCGCAACAAAGTTCCTTTTTTTCTGCCTTACGGGCTTAAAATTTGGGTCGGCAATCAGCCTATGTACCATGACCTCTGGATTCAGTCCATTTATGTTGTCGTGAGGCTAAACAAAGATGTCAGCATTGGCTCTGAGGCATTGGGATAGCTCTTCCTTGACTTTCGAGTCGAGTTGGTTGCTAATCTTCAGAACCCTGTGGGGCAATAGGGGGTCTAAGAGCAGGTCCTCTTATTCTTTTACTAGCTTTCCCCTAAGATCTTTCTCTTCATCCCCGGGGTCTAGAGTATCTATTTCCAACTTAACTAGGTTGGGAGGCCCTTCAGCTGTTACCGATCCTTCCATGGCCGAGGCTTCAAGCTCCACAACTGTGATTTCGACGGTCCTGGGCTCTTTTAGGGTGTCAAATTAGCAGTATTGAGCCTCCACTTGTCTTTCTCTGACCTCCCTAACTCTGTGGGGGGTTAGGAACCTCATGGTTAGACTATAAGTCAAAACGACAACTTTGGTTTCATTAAGGGCACCCTTGCCAATGATAACATTATAATGAGGGGCTCTGTCCAGCACAAGGAACTCTGTGATAGTAGTGATCTGCTTCGAAGATATTCCCAGAGTTACAGCAAGCTTGATGGTACCTAGAGATTTTGTTTTTTCTCCTAAAAAACCAACCAGAGTGACCGTTGACGGGGTCAGGTGCTAGGTAGTTAGGCCCATGACCTTGAAGGCAATGTAATACATGAGGTTGGAGGTAGCCCCGGTGTCTATAAGGATTTTGTGGACATTATAATTGCCCACTGTTGCATTTACTACCAAGGGGTCATCGTGAAGGAATTCCACCCCATTCATGTCCTCATCCGTGAATACGAGTTCATTGACATCATATTTCACCGTTTTTGTAGGCCTGAAGTTGAAGTATTCTACCTTTGAGCTCAAGGACTTGGCCTGCCTGATGTAGGCCTTCCTGGACCTATTGTTGTTTTTGGAATAAGAGGAGCCCCCCCGATCATGAAGATCTCATTTTTATGCTATTTTCCTTTGGCTTTCAGGGGAACCTTCTTCTTTTTGTCCACATACTGTTGGAGTTCTTCTCTCTGAATGAGTTTTTCAATTTCTTCCTTCAGCTTCTAGTAATCATTTGCCTCATGACCATGATCTTTGTGGTACCGGCAGTACTTCGTCATGTCCCTTCTTTTTTCAGGAGTTTTCATCTTTCAAGCTTCTGGTATCTACCCTGGCTCCAATTGGGCACAGACTTCTCCCAAAGGAGTTGTTAGAGGGTAAACTGCTGGCGAGCACGGCCCTCATTGATTTTGGACTTATTCGATTCCTTTTTGCCTCTATTGCCCTATTTTTCTTGACTGCGGGGTGGGTTGTTCCCCCTTTGGCACTTGGAAGAGGGCAAGAGAGCTGATAAGCCCGAAAGGTCTCGTCCTTGCAGGGTTTCTTCCACAACGATTTGTTTGTTAACCTCATCCAGGAGCTCAGACATGGTCTTGGGAGCTAGTCTTGCCAAAGTCATGAAGCAGTAAGGGGATCTCACCCCTTCCATAAAGGCTGCCACTGCTACCCCTTCATTGAGGTTGGTAATCATGAGGCTATCTTGATTGAACCAATAAGCATATTCCTTCAAACTCTCTATCGACCTCTGCTTTACAGTGAAGAGGTGAGTGAAAGACTTGGACTGCTTTCGGGTTCCTAGGAAATGAGAAATAAACCTGGTATCTAGCTCTTGTGAGCTCTGAATTGATCCTGGGTGCAACGCCTCATAATTTCATTTTTGCGCCAATTTTTCTCTTAAGCCCGTTTCAGGCCAAATGTCCGTTTGAGGAGTTAGTTTTTTCTTTCTGTGTCTCACTTAGAGTGATATGGAATTCTTTAACTTCCTCCAAGAACGGAGTAAGGGTCATATTGGTTCACGAGGCTTAAGAACCTTTTTAATGCAAGTTAGTTGTCAGTTTCTAGGAAGGAAGACGATGAAATTAAACTAGTCGGATGATCAATGAATGCAAGAGATTAAAGAACCTTACTACTGACTCCTACTAAGTGAAGTGTAAGATCTTCGAGAAGTAATCCTCCAAAGTGGTTTGCAATAGCAACCTTGATTACCTAAGTATTATATATGCCCCGAGCCCTAGTATATAGTGTAAATTAACCTTATGATAAGCATTCAAGATCGACACCCATAGAGAAGGGCCGAGTAAGATAAGAATGTGTCATACATGTATATAGAGAAGGGCCAAGTAAGATAAGCATTCAAAATCCTAAATTTTTGTTCGCCTATAGTCTATTGATTTGTGAGCCTTATGTGTATCCAGAGTTATTTTCCCTACCCTCACTCTAGATGTTCGAGGCAGCACCTTCCAGAGAGCATACCCAAATTGCATAGTGATAACTAGATGCCCCTTGATGATATTTCCTTCATTGAGTTTGAGTTTTATGGAGTTCATGTGAAGACAAATTCTTTTTCTTGTGTTTGATAATCAGTTAGTGGTTGTTTCTAAGGTTTTGTTTTGAATATTATATTTGGTACGATAAATTCCGATTTCGACCCCTCTTCAAGTTTTGTGTTATGAGTGCGCGGATGTAAACTTATGCATAAATCACAAGAGTTGATTTCGCCAGGCTTGTGGAGCTTAGAGAATATTGTAATCACTAAGTCTCTTTTAGTTCCACACCTATTATTTCTTTGTTTGAGTTCCTGGTTGGTTAATCTTCTATAGTTTCAGAGTAGAGCTTAACCCAGGCTTCGAGTTTGAGATTTCATATTCAACTTTCCCCTTTGTGCACTGATAACTTGATTCTCTGTCCTTAAACTCAAGTAGAGCTTTCTACTTATCACCCTTATGAGGTGGCGAGCTTATTGGAATTGATTCAACTAGAATGATTTCCTTTATTATATCGTATTCCGTATTGGGCTAATGAAGGTTTTGAATTTTCGATTTATTTCATAACTCCAATGATTAGGTATAGCATTATGTGAAGTGCGACGTCGAGAATTCTTTATCATTTGTCTATAGGTGGCATTTTGAGTTTGATCCGGTTCTGTATGCTCGTAACCTAGTTGTTTAGTCTTAGGCACTCTAGTAATGAGACTGTGATTAGAAAAATTATACCCATTTCTCGGTGCGGAACTCAAATTCAGAGCTTTGTGTGTCGTAGAATCCATCAATTATTCATTTTCTCAAAGCAATAGCTGTCCGGATGTCTTTTGTTGAAATATTATATTCTAAAATTGTAAATCCTTTTAAGGAGGGGAGGTCGATACGACTTGAAAGCGTTATTTTGCTTCTTAAGCATCATTATTTAAGTTTCGAGGATGAAACCTCTTAAAGAGGGGAGATTGTAACGCCTCGTAATTATTTTTGCGCCAATTCTCCTCTTAAACCCGTTTCAGGCCAAATGTCCGTTTGAGGAGTCAATTGTTTGTTCCGAGGTCTCCATAGTTGATCCAACACTTCCAACAAGTCATTTTATTGTTATTAAGTATGTTTTCATGGTTAGAAAGAAATTCGGGAAGCCACAGTTGAATTTGGAGGCTAACGGCGAAAAGTCGAACTTTTACCGCAATGAGTTTTTGGCCAACTTTAGAAGGCCATAACTTTTGTATATGAAGTCCAAATGAGTCCCCGTTTGCATCCATGGATTCATACCATTCCCCTCTACAATTTTCATTTGAAAGCCGAGTCGAATATAAGTTGTTTCGGGGGTCGAAACGGGCCGCGAAAACTAAGATTTTTGCCAAAATGTTGAGCTTCAAAATTTGGGGCCTCTGATCGATCAGAGGGTGCCCAAAGGGTTTTTATACCCATTTCTTCTCACCTTCGTTCATTTTTTCTTCTTCTTCTCTTTTTCCATTTTTGCTCTTTCCTCTTTAAGAGCTTGAGAGATATGAGAGAGAGCTTAAGAGAGATGTAAGAGAGCTAGAGAGGAGCCTTATAAGGCCCTCCATCCTTTACAAAACCCCACCACCATCTTCATCTTCTCCTTCATCAAAATTTCCACCATTGTTAGGTTTTGAGCTCGAAAAATTAGGGGTTTCGCAATTCAGTGGGTTGAGGCTCAATCTGGCGCTTGAAAGCTTCAATTTGAGGCTTATTAAAGGTGGGAACACTAGTATCTAACCTTGTTTTCAATTATTATGTATTACATCCTAGTTTTCTAAGCCAAAAATGGAAGTTTTGCATATAGATGAGGTTGATGATCACACATGGGGTTTGGGTTTGGCATCTAGGCATATATGTGCTAATTTCTCTATGATCTTATTGTTATATCATATTTATTGTAAAAGATATAGGGTATCTGTGAGGTATTACAAGCCTTAGGTAGTGTTCATTAGCGTAAGCGCGTATACTTACTTTGGGGCTTATGTGCATCACTTTATGACTAAGAATGAAGGGTTGGGCTAGACACAACTCACACATGCCCTAGAGTGAACTTGGAACCTTGAAACATAACTATACACACAACTTTCCTATCCATGTTACCGAGTTGTTAAGGGGTCAATGTTGTAAATGTATCAAAAGCTCCTTATATGCATTTTGGGCTTAGTTACTAATTGTATATGGTTAGAAAGAGCTTGAGATTATATAACCTTAGTTTGTGGAAGGAGTTTCGTGTATGTATTATGATATTGATGTAGATATTATACAAGTGCCATTAGCCTTTTAATATCATTACCTTGGTGGGAAAATTATCACTTTGGAAACAAGAGATATTTTTAGTAAACTATTAACACTCTCTCTTTAGAGTTGTTCAAGTATTGTGTGGATGTAGTTAAGTAATGGTATTGATATGTTTCATGGCACTCTTATAATAGATGCATTCTAAATCAAGGTGGATCTTGTGGCTATTAATTCCATCTAAATAATATAGATATGGGTAGTGATACACATAGTACGTGTATGACCCCTTTGTATTGAATTAGACCTTTGGTAAATAAAGGGAGACTTAAGGATAGGCATATATACATATATAAGTGTGTGTGCATGTGTGAGTGTATTTCATATGAGAATGCCCCATTTGAATATGCTTCTCCTTAATATTCTGGATTCTTTAGTGGCACGTGTATATAAAATATATTATAAGTTGAATATATCTATCTACCACATACACATATTTGGTGATACATATATAGTTTTTGTATGTGGAGACTGGTAAGAAGATTGGAGATATTTATATATATATATATATAAGTGTGTGTGTGTGTGTACATGTATGTGTGCCATGTATAAGTATATTCTTGGGAGAATACGTTTTATTATTTTCCTAGTTTTATAAGGCACTAGTGGTCAATGGGGTTGACCTAGCCCTGGCAGCTACATACCCTAGTCCGTGTAGAGGGACACCGCTTTCAAAGCGGCATACTCTATGGTCCGTAGGGGGACCCCGCGATGCGGCATACCCTACACCATCTAAGTGGTCCACAAGGGGGACTCAACCTTGGGGGCTGCATACCCTAGCCTTGGGGGCTTAGATCCGGATCTCGGTGCACTGTAGAGTAAATCCTAGATGTCAGATGTGGATTGAGATTGAGGAATATAAGATTAGTGCCTATACTTCTCTTATGCCCTTTATTATTATGATATACTTCCTTATTTTGGTTGTTGTGCTTTGGAGATGTATAACGATTTATATATATTTTGGCAGTATCTTTGGATATATTTTTCTCGTATTTTTTAGGGATGGGATAATACTTGGTTAGCATTGCATTATTATCTATAACTCTCTGTGTATATATATAAAGGGACATAGAAGTGAAACATATGCATAAACTCCAAGCATATTAAATTACTTTCAAAATTCCACGTCGCCTATGTTTCCTAAACGTATTCTCTTATACAAAACCTTATAGTTCCCACTAAGCCCGTGTTTGACTCACTCCCATTTTCCAACAATTTTGCAAGTACTTTCTTAGGGCGATACAAGTACGGATTAGAACCTCTGAGGACCATATATAATTGTAGTTGTCCGTGGATGACTTATAGCTTAAGAGTTATATGTATTAATACCATCAATATTGTTTGTATCATTAAATTGTATTTATTTCAATTCATATGAGTGTTAAGGCCTTTTATTAAAGATTGGGACCTCGTTAGAGGGTTTGAATTTTACGAAAAGTTATTACCATGAACATGGAGTTTGATTTTGAAAGAAGGAAACTTATAGTTTTTATTTATTTATTTACAGGGTGATTTTGTTATAAATACGAACTCCACATGCCAATTTTTTTCAAAAATAAAGCCTTCTATGTAAATTACTATTAAATAAGTTTTAAATTATGCATTTCATAGCCTGCCATCACGAATGTCACCCTAATTAACCGGGTTCCGGAGGTCTACACCTCACAATGGAATTTGGGGCGTCACACTGGGAGTAGGCCATTACACCACATTCAGGTTGCCCCCTTAAGAGTGGTGACAAAAGCTCTGTAGATAATGCCATCTTGGTCATTCTAGAGCCCCATTATGTTTTCGTACTGTTGCCAATGGTCCACAGGGTCAGTGGTCCCATCATAAGACTCTAGTGCTAGGAGTTTGAATTTTTCAGGGACCTGACAACTCAGGATATGCTCGTCAAATGGGGATTTGGAGTCTCTTACCAAAGCTACAGTTGAGCTCCCCCCAAGCTGCCCCATTGACTTCATCATCTCGGCTACTTAAGCTCGTACTTCTATCATCAACCTCTTATCGGCCTCTCTCACTGACCTTTTGTGCGATATCCTGTCTAACATTAACCCTCGAGCTCTGGCATCTAAGTCTCGCCAGTATGCTGGGGCTGGAGGGAGGGGAGGTCGGGCTCCTCTGTTTTGGCTTAGCTGTCTAGAGGCTCCCTCTGAATGCCTTTCGCATACCACATGCACCTGCGGGTTCCTTAATGGCGGGGGAGGAAATGTGGCTATAATTCCTCAAGGGAAGATTCCCTCCTGGAGCTGGTCCGACCAAATTCGAACTCATCGGTTTTACTGCGGCTCCCCCTAGATTCTCTGCCTTGGTCACCAAGCCTTTGCCTGGCTGGGACTCGTGGTAGGATTGAGGGAGCTATTGTAGTTGTGGAGCCCATGACCAATCTATCCTATAAGATGACCGGAGGCTTCTCCCTTTGGGTTATGATCTTGTCAATCTGGATTTGGAGAGCAACTTATTGTTCCTGTAGTGCCAATAGGGGATCTGGTTGGGTGTTTCTAGAAGACATGGTGATTATGTAGCATGTTTTTGCTGAAAAAGAAGTGTATGTGACTTAAGAACGTGTCTTTTCCACAGATGGAGCCAAACTGTTGGTGTTAAAAACTGGAAGGATATTTTAGACCACACAGTCAAATGAACGGATCAAATGATTAACACAATAAATTCAACAGACCCAATAGAGACAAAGATGTACAGATGAGGTTGGCCTCGTTTGAAGATACGAGTTAGTCCTCCTCTGTGGAATAGAGCTGGGAGCTCGATTTGTTTTATATTGATGGTGAACAAACAGTTACTATAAACTCACAAAGGCCTCTCCAGCTATTATATCCTCACAATGTTATAATGAGAGTGTGTCAGGCTATATGAGTTCTGGCTTCTCTATTCTAGGAGCTCTACTAAGTGCTCTGAGCTTCTATTTTCTTTCTTGTCCTCTTGCTATTGAATGCTAAACTCTTCTTGTTCTTAGATTTGTCTGGTTGTTTGTAGGTTGGTTGAACTTGGTTGCTGAAAGAAGTAAATGCTTCTTGTATATATATGACTAGAGGAAACGTGTGGCCAGAGCTCCCAGAGCAGGTCTGGAGCCATGCTTCCATCATTACCAACTCTGAGCTTACTTTTTCATGAATTTTGGTGCATTAAATGCAGTTGGTGCGCATTCAATGAAGGTGGGGGGGAATTCTGCGACTTATGTGGAACAGGTGGCAGTCGCCCATGCTATGTATCAGCTACTTTGTCAGAGTGGTTATATCAGAGCTCTGGAACTCGCTGAAAGAGCTCTATCCTTCGAGCTCCATAATTCATTATGTGAAAACAATTCTAGAGTACATGCCCAACTACCGAAGTGGCTCATTCTTCTTGTGGTACTTGAGTAGAGCTCTTTTTGCTATGGCAGAACAGGACGCTAACGTGGGTGGCCACGTGCTAGATTATGGTTGGCTGGTGTAAATTAATTTATTAATTTACACCATCACATGGTATCAAAGCAACCCCTACAGAATACGTTATGCCGATGAAGGTGTCAATCCCCATAGTGGGATGGGTCGGGGGGGAGCATGTAAAATCCCACATCGAAATGTGGGGAAAACATTAAATGCTCTATATGTACACCCTTGGTTCCCACTAGTAAGAGGTCTTTTGGAGGTTGTTATGGAAATTAAAAAAAATTAAAAAAATATGCAGCATGGTGCCAAAGCGAACAATATCTAGCTAGGATCGGGACCGGGTCATTACATATGGTATCGGAGTGAACCCATACCACTACCATATTAATGTGTGGATTTGTCGGTTTGACAAATACGTCAGGGGTTTAACGGGGAAAGATTTATCACATTGGTAGTGCTATGATGAGATGAAATGTCTCACATTGCTAATATTATGATGAGACGTAGAGAGAGAAACCATAGAGAGGGATTTTAGGGTTTGCTTCGATACATTTCGAAATCGAGAGAACTTTACTTGAGCAAGTGCTATCTGTGAAAAGTTAGCCGATCTAGTTTTACAAATTATTGTAGATTATTCGTTGGTAGAATGGAAAGAATTGGGGGAAGAAAGGCTTACAAGGAATGAATGGGGAAATAGAAAAGTTGGAAGAAAAATTAATTTTTTGGCTATATGGATGTAATTTGCTAAGCATTTTATTCGAACAAATATAGAATCAGAATGGATGGTTTTGTGTCTATTACCGGTTCTTCACGTTGGTAGTTTTATGATGAGATGTATAGAGAGAAATCATATAGAGAGATTTTAAGGTTTAGGGGAGGAAGAAAAGGGAAATTAATTGTTTTCTCTCTCTAAAATTATTTTTTTGTTCTTTTTATTTTTTTATTAAAAAATGACATTTTTACCATAATTTCATCCAACTTAACGGAGAAATTATATAAAAGGGTCAAACTGAGATTTTCTCAATAGTTTAAGCACCTAGGTGAGATGTTTTTTTTTAATTTAAAGAACAAAGTAATACTAAACGAATAGTTTAAGGGCTATTATAGTAGTTAACACTAGTAAGTTTATCAATTGCCCTTGAGCTTTTATGGTTGAAAATTATCAAATTGGGCAATTTTAGTTATATCCGCCATTTCCTGCAATTGATTCGTATTTTTAAGTTAATCCCAATTGCTTGTAAAATTAATCAACAGGCGTGGATAGACTTACAAGAATATTTATGAGTTTTTGACACTTTAGTCCCTTGAAGTTTGACCCAATTGTCACTTTCGTCCCTAAACTTCATTTTCCGATTTTTTGCACCCTAATGTTTTCACAGCGCTTCAATTTAGTCCTTCGCTCCACTTTTCATCAATCAAGTGGACAAAGCACATTATATTGGATGGGTATTTTGGTCCATCGAAACCCTTTAAGGATTATGTTTGTAAAAAGCCCTAATCCCCAAATCACTAAAATGATCAAAAAGCGACAATGCACAAGATTCCATAGTGAGACTCGAGTTTTTGAACAGTTTAAAGTGAGATTCTACATTTAATTAAGACAATGAGTTGAGTTTTAATGGGTAAAAGAGCGGAAGATTATGGAACTCCACTTTATGGTAATGAGTTAACTATTTTTCCTTTTATATTGTTGTGCATTGATGTTTTCTTATCTTTATAGGGTTTAGGATAAGAATATTATATATTATAAGATGAATGACTTTTTGTTTGGATTCTTGCGTTTGAATGCATGTGTATTGTGTGTTCCCCTACTTATATAATATTTATTTACATATATAAGTCCAAACTCATATCTCTTTACGATAAAAAAACACCATGGTGGTGAGTTTGTGAAAATGTTTCTTTTTGCAAAATACACCTCGGAGAAAGTAATTAAGAAGTACGAGGTTGAGGTTGGAAATTGTATAGCAATTTTTGTAGGTGAGAAAAAGTTTGAAGTGAAATGTATGCAAAGAGAGCAGTATAGCACAAACCTTCATAAAAAAACTTGCAGTTGTGGGAAATGGGATTTGAGTGGAATACCTTGTCCACATGCAATCTCTGCTATGTATTTCAGAAGTGAGGAGCCAGAGGACTATGTACATGATTGCTATAAGTGGAGACATACAAAAAAATTATAGTCCAATTATACATCCAATGAATGGATCTAGTATGTGGCCTAAAAGTACGTACACTCCAGTCTTGCCTCCCATTATCCATGAATTGCCTGGGAGCTAGGAAAAAAACCAAAAGGAATCAAGGGGGGCACATGAGAAAAATGCACCAAATGAAGGAAAAGGTCAGAAGCTGGGCAAGAGGAATCAGGGCAGTTCAAGGTGCAGCAAGTGTGGTAGTGTAAGCTATAATAAAAGGAGATGTAAGAAGAATGGTGAACCAAGTGCAGCAGTAGGTGGTGGTGCAAAAAATGCACCAAATGATGGAGAAATGACTAGAGCAAGTGGATCAACTAGTTAACCCCCCACAACAGCTAAGCAAAAAAACAGCTGTAAGTGCATTTACTTCATGTGTTTTATTTACTTGTAGGCTAAAAGAAAAGCCAATCAATGTGACAGTGCTACGAGGATAGAACCTCAATTCATGAGTCAACAAGGAGTAAATATCATCAAACTAGCATCCTTCATGTCTGGTCCATTTGCTAGGACCATAAGTACAAGGGAGGCACCACCAGTACTACTTGGAAGCAAGAAATTTGTCCCACTTGCAACTTTAACTAAGCAGAAGAAGACATAAATAACTTTCTTTTCTCTAAACCTTTTTGTTGGTGTGATTCAATCATTTGTGAATGTTGTCTCTATTTTCTTTTTTGTTGTGATTTGATCACTTTTGAAGAATAAACCTTTTTTGTTGTGATTTGATCACTTGTGAAACTTTATGGTCAATTGTGATCCTTTTTGGTAAATTATTAATGAAATGCGTCAATGATTTGGTCAATTTTAAGCCTCTGTTTTCTCTGTTTTTGGAGTTTGTAATATTGTAGTACATATGTGACAAATTGGTAGTAAAGAACAGAGAAATGATATAACCAAAGCCAACAACCTTCATTACTTAATTAATATTGTTCATTACATTTGATTCAGACATTTTCAGGGTAAGAAATGAACAACAGTACTATACAAAACCATGAAATTAATATTAGAACAATCTAGAATCTATCCTTTGCTTTGTACTTCATCAATTCCTCTTCAAGCTGGTTTTTATTCGTCAACAATCTAGGTATAACTTATTTTGATCTCTTACACATTGGTGGATCAACCCAACTAAAGTATCCATAAACTCATTGCTGTAATTAATGAAAATGATGAGGTTCAAACCCAAAATAAATGAATAAAAATAAGAAATTTAAAAAACTAATGTACATGAAACTAACTTACCTCACAGGCTTGAAATCTCCTTTCTGGGTTGTTGTCTGTCCATAATGTCCTCATAATATTTGGTATGCGGGAATAGCAATACATTTATCTCTCTCTTGTTGATCTCTCTCTCTTGCTTTATTTTTGTAGATAGAAATGCTTGGAGGGAATATAAGGAACAAACACGTTAATTTTGGAGGGAAAGTGGAGTGGAATGGACCAAAATACCCATCCAACATAACATGCCCCGTTCACTTGATTAACGGAAAGGGGAGTGAAGGACTAAATTGAAGCAATGTGAAAACACTGAAGTGTGGAAAATTTGAAAATGAAGTTTAGGGACGAAAGTGACAATTGGGTCAAACTTCAAGGGACTAAAGTGTCGAAAACTCAATATTTATTGATATGAATTTTATAAATATTATTTTATTAAATATTTAATATTTAAATATCCACTAAATTAATGAGTATATATCCACTTTAATTAAGTAAATAAAGTTAGGGTAATTTTATTTGAACCCACAGAAGCATTCTTCTCACCCCACCTAATATTTTGAAACTTAATAGAAAACATAAAAAAAAAAATTAACCAAACAATCCCTTAACCTAGTTCACTTCTTCAATTATGCGCTCATAAATTTGCCTCGTTTCTTTCACCTCTATGATAATCAAGCTTTCTATGCTTCTCTCTTCACCATGAAATATAAATATGATGTTTATTGATGGAGCAAATAGACAACAATAAATCAATAAATATATATATACATTTTTATAATTTCAACTATGACATGGATTATAATCACTTTGGGAACTATACCACACCAACATGACTCCAATTTCTATTCAATTTTTCCCTTTAAACTATTTTTGCGATAATAAGTAAACCTAGTTAATCATTTCATAGTTTTCCCTACTTCATTCAATAAAAATATATGTTGGGTCCTCTAATTCTACTTTCTTTTTATGTACCATGGCTCTCTTTTTCACCTACAAATCATTCCAACGTTAGAAACTACATATTCTATTGTCGATGCAGTAAATGAATTGGAGGAAACTTTTATATACCAATCATTGCTACACTTAATGGAATTGGCACTTGTTTCTTGTCTCCATTTTAGTAGCTTGATCAGAAAATAAATGAAGCAATAAAAATAGAAAATAAATATATTAGGAAGTACATTTTGACTTGAAACCTATATTAAAATTCATACAATTATAAATTTAATTTAATTGGCGGATATACATCTAAAATTTTAAAAGAGTAATATTGTAAAATTTTGTTCAAAATTTTCATAAATTAAGGGTGGATTAACCGCAAGAAATCGCTGATAAAATAAAATCACCCTATCAAATTTCTCACATATCATCAATGTACCACCAACACAATGTCATAAAAAAAAATGTTATTAGCAGCGGCACAGATCTCTCCATATCAATTCAATCTCAACCCACAGTGGTATCTCCCAACACATCCTCAAATCCTTTCCCCACCAATACAGCCAACCAATCGAGGAAAGATTCAACCCGACCCAATTATAAGTTACCCAACAAGAGTCTGTACCGATAATAGACGTATCCAATTGGGTGAATCCGGAACTATCCCGATCAAGATTAATGGGGTTGATAGACTATGAGGAATATATATATATATAGGTGTGGGCACAAACAACGGTACCGCAGGAAGTATGTCCCGTTTTGCTGTTGTTTGAAAATATATGAGTAAAGACTTATTGGTTTTCTGTCAACCTGATGGGACCACGTGGTCCTGCACTTCTAGTGGGTTTGGTGTATGGTGCGTGCTTGGATTAGAGTGATAAGTCCGTTTTACTTTATAATGGATAAAGAAGGGTACGATTAAAATCAACTAAAGTGCTCAGATCATACGTATTAGGCACCACCACTGCCGCAATTTTCAGGTCTTTTCATCTTGTGTGATCAACTATGTGTTGTGTGTGGAAAGTATACAATTAACATTACCTAAGCTCTATATTTATATGCTTTTTTGTGTTCTATTGGAAAGACCGATGTAAGTTTTGAGTATCATCACCTTATTCATCCCATGACCCCCATCTTATACCACCATCACCCCTAACCCCATCCCCAGCATCACCGCCACCCCTTCCCTTCCACCCCACCCCACCACTTCGTCTTCTCTCTGATCTTCACTGTGCATTGTATATATATATGTATGTACACTCACAACATCACCTTCCTTCAACTCTTGCTCTAGGTTTATTCTAAATTAAATTTGATTCTAATTTTGATTTTGAAGGATTAATTTCAATTTGGTTTTGATTTAATTTTCGTGCAAGTGTGATTTGAATATATATATATATAGGGAGAAAATAGCTTAAAGAAGTGAAGATGAGAGGTTAGAACTTAGAGGTTGGATGAGAGAAAAGATGAAGTGATGGTGTCTGTTCGTCGGAGGCTTAGCGGCGGTTTTTTGCTCTAAAATTTGTTTGCCCAATATTAAATATGGGGATTTTATATAGGTTTGGATTTTAATTTTTGATTTGGATTCTAATTGTAGAGAGAATAAATATGTTAGGATGAGACGTAGAGAGACGAATCATAGAAAGATATTTTAGGGTTCTATGGAAAAAGAAGAGAGAAATCAAATGTTTTATTTCTGCAAAACAATTTTTTAATTAAAATATGACATATTTGCCTTAATTTCATACGGAGTGTTCAGGTTAACTTTCGTGCATCTCAATAAATTCCCGTTCACAATACGTGATTGTCCAAAGTGTCTCAGTTGCAACTATATTCCACACATTCAGGCCTCCAATTTTCTCCTCTCTATGTTTAGGTGTGTTGCTCCAAATCTAGGCCCATAAGAATTACTTACCCAACTACTTACCAGCATGGCAGCATCCATAAATTTTAAATCTTCATTCACCATTCCTACGAATGATATTTGAAGAGTATGTAATTTATTTCCCCTTTTTTTTCATTTGATTTTTATATTAACATATTTTAAGATTTTTTTAAGGTCTCCTTTGATTAAAAAAATACTATAATTTGTTATAATTTCTTTATTTTCTGTGGGTTTTATTCTTAGATTTAATTTATATATGTTTCTTCAAAATCTTCATCCATTCATTTTATTCTAAATTTTGATTTTAAAAGTATAAATATCAAATATGTTAGCTTGACGGTTGAAAACGAATTGTGTTTGTATTACCTGTTAAAATAATGAATTGTGTATGAACACAAAATTTTAACCCGTTAAATTTAACGAATCGTGTTTATGTCTACTTATTTTTAACTTCCATTCGTTAAGATTTGAGCCGAAAGTTGATGCCATTGCATCCGTTGTGGGGTTTCCAACACTGTGGTACACATTGGCTGGCCGTAGCAAGTAGAGGATTAATCTCATCCTAATGTAGTGTAGAAATACCTATGTGACAGAGAAAAAAAAAAGGATTTGACACAAAATTGACTCGTCACGCAGTTGACGGGTTTACTGAAATTATGAAATTTCTCATACATCATCAACGTACCACGAGCACAATCGTAAAAGCAAAAAAAATGTCAACAGCAGCAGCAACACAGATCTCTCCATCTCAATCTCAACCCACAAATCTGAAAGATTTTGTAGTGAAAAAGGCAACGGAGTAACTGGTCTCACAACCCAACCTCAGATCCCTGCCCCACCAATACATCCACAACCAATCGAGGGAAGATTCGACCCGACCCAACAAGAGCCCGTGCCGATAATAAACTTATTCAATTGAGCAGATCCGAACATATCCCGATTCGAAATGCGATGCGGCGAGCAAATGGGGATTCTTTCTGATAGTGGGGGCATGAAGTGCCGGAGGAGGTTATGGAGGGAGCTAAAGGGGCAGGTCAACGGTTCTTCGGGTTGCCGGCGGAGAAGAGAAAAGTATTTCTGTTTTAACCAATTCTTTATGTTTTTGTTGTCGTTATAAGTTCAATTGTTGGTTAAAAATAACAAGTTCAAACTTATTTTAAGAAAGTTGAGCGTATAGTTTGTCTAGTAATTCTAGGTACTTGGTTTAGAGGCTAAAAAATGTGAGTTAGATCACGTTGAATAAATTCATTGGCCGTTTGATAGGAGGATTGAGCCAGGAATTAGTGTTTTAAAAGGCAAAAATATATATTACTCGTACTATGGAAAAACTTGATTTTGTTGGGTGAAAATTTGTGCTAAAGGCGATTTTGTTTTTCCTTCTCTCATATTGCTATTAAAGATTTAATTTTTATTGAAAATTGTCAATTTATATTATTTTATAACGTAATTGCATTTATGCATTTGTTTGCTTTTGAATATTTCGATATTTAATGTGATTTATACTGATAAATATTGTTGTTTTTCTTGTAATTTATATTAAGACGATATACTGAATCATACGTAAGGTAGATATTATATTTAACTGAAGTCGATACTTTTTTTTAATAAATTTTGGAGGGGGCGAATCCCTATAATTTTTAAACATTCATAGTTAAATACTAATATCATAGTAAGATTTATCAAATTGGGACCACCCTACGCCCATGTAGATCCAACGTTGGCAAATAGGATAGGCACCTTTATTACTCCACTCACTAAGTAATTTATTCATACTACATAATCTAGTCACCATTTTCAATCACAATCTTTTGTCGATTAATAATGTTTCTTATCTATTCTACTTTTTGACTAAAGAAAGGTCCACAGAACAGGTACAAGAAAAGAAAAATCAAAAAATACAATCAGAATTTAAGAGATACCGCACCCTCAAATTATAGGAGTCCGAGATAAATGAAGCCAAACCCAAGGATTCAGCAATCCAATCTGCCACCCAATTGCCTCACCCAGCGATTTTAGCAATAGAGAGACTAAGGCTCGCTGTGACGAGAAAATATCAAATACAATGGTTACAATGACACATGTTATCACATATCTAATTAGATTGCAACAAATTAAGGACCATGTGATCACTTTTCTGCAATCATATTTGATATGTGATAGCATGTGCCGTTATAACTGGCGTATTAAATACCAAACATGCGGGGTTCTCGAATAGCAAGTGCTTCAGACACTCTAACTCAACAAGCCTCAACTTTCTTATCAAAACCATCAAGAACCTTTCCATAAAAGCCCGGCAAATTAAAGCCCACCGCAGCCGAAGAAGAAGAAGAAATAGCGGCATGGCAATTAACCTTAAGATTGCCTGAATCATGAGGAACCCAAGAGTGAAAAAGAATAAGCTAAGATCTCGGGGAGGCAGCAACCCTACCCAACTCCTCTGAATCAATAAATCTCGAAAAGGCGGAGCAAGCCTCTTCTACAAGACTACAACCATATCAGCAAGCAAAGTAGCATTATCGAAGAGCTATCTGTTTCTGGCTTTCCAGTTGAACTGGCAAAGAAACACACATTTCAAACCGACTTCCATAGCCAAAGTAAACGAAGCAGCCAAATTAACAAGTTAGCTGAACCACGTTAACGTAGAGGTACAATCCGTAGAAAAGAAGAAGATAACCCGCTAAATTCCAAATAAGCAACTATATCTCCTCAATCAGTGGCGAATTTACTCGGGGACACGAGGAGTCAGCCAATCCCTTGAAAAAAAATAAAAATTAGAACAAAGCAAAAACAGAGCACAACAGCTAAGCAGCCACATCCCACAGGCCACAGCTCCTCCGCCTCCTCAATCTCTCATCTCCCAACTGCTAATGACATTTTTACTGTTCTTTGTATCTATCTTCTTCTAGTTTTTTTCTTTTATTTTTTTTTTTGGTTATTTTCTAGAACTTGTTGATGGAGGAGAGGGGGTTTGGCGGGTTTTGTGTGTTAATGTGAGAGAGGTGTCGTGTGGATGAAATGTGACCATGTTTCATTAGTATGTCCGTGCTCGACTTTAATTTTATTTTTGTATTTAAAACTTTACTTTCTTTACTCGTAAACGATCTTAAAACATGGTGTAATACATGTAAATATTTCACTTGATGTTTTACTTTTCAATTTTTTTAAGGGAGATATCTCCCTATAACTACAAATAACAAAAAAAAAATCTCATACTTTTTTAGTAAAACTCAAACTTGTGATCACTTTGTGTAATAGTGTGAGCAAAAGATAAAAAGAGGTAAAGTAAAAAATTGGATTTTATTTTGTTAAAAAGCTTTTGTATCGTTTCAAAAATTATATTTTCCTTTTCTTGTGGTTTTAAGTTAATTTTATAGAGTAAATAAAATTTTCCATATTTATATTATAAGATAGCGCTAATTACACACCAAAACATTCTATAACACTTTAACATTGGCTCAGCCGAACAGGACCAGCATAATATCCACATACTAGGTGCTTTAACACATGCAAGTCGGACGGGAAATGGTGTTTCCAATGGCGAACGGGTGAGAGCCCCCTTGGCCCCATAATCCTAGATCCGCCATTGTCCTCAATAATACTAGACCACATTCAAGATGGTCCAGAGCATTTACAACGCCTCCATAAAAGAGAATGTATATGGTGTAAACTATAGCTTAAATTGCTTAAATATATGCAGTAGAGACAATTGTATTCATATAATTAAGATTATTATGTGTACCTGGCGAAGCCATTGACACACAAGTCGCAAGGAAAAGCCATCTGCACTCTACAAACCCTCTATGTTGAGTCTTTTAATAGGGCTAAACTTATTTGAACATATTCTTGTGAGTGCAGGGACTTTACCTTATACACGATCTTTGCACCTCGCGACCCTATCTGAGGATGTGCTAACAAGTTGTGCTCAGTGGGGAAGTAGTGAACTTAATAGGTGGAGGCTAGGAGCAGTAGATTTGGATCACTTGCAAAAAATGAATCATTATAAATAGATTTAGTACACTTATATAGGTGACTACCATTCAGAATTTCGGTGATGGATTGGTGGTGGAAGATGAACTTGAATCATGTATTCAGACTTCCGAGGTGGATGGAACTAGAAATTAAGGAGGCAATAAAGTGTTCTGTTATGGACATGTAAGAATGTCTACCTTACATATCTACCATCATGCTTCCTATGTTGCACAAAAATGAAAAAACCTCCTGATATAGAAGTCCAGGGAGAATAAAAGCATCCCTAATGGCATTTCTTGTGAGGTGACCTTTATCCTATTCATCAAAACCATCTAATTAAAGTATATAGTATACGGATCTTGTTCCACATATTTCGTAAAGTATTTTATACTAATATGAAATAATCTTTATTTGGAGAAAAAGGTTTTGGAAACAAAAATGCCAAGGTGGCTGGGAAGATATTGTCCTAAAGACCATCTAGATAAAATAAATAAATAAATAAATAAATAATTCTCCTTCACAATGTCTTCCCTTTGCTTCGTTAGCTTCACTCTATACAAGTATAATGTGTGTTAAAGGGTTTGCCCCTCAAATGTTGGCTAGTATTTTTTAAAATATCATAAAAATTACTCCCTCCTACCAAAAGTACCAAATTAAGAGTCTACTATCCGTTTTGGCATGAGTAAAAGTTTACTTTCCTTTTTAGAATATAATAAACGTACCAATGATCACTAAAGAAAAAAACTTTTAATACCAACAATTGCGTCAGATATTTGGAATATTTTATTCAATAAAATTTCAGTTATTACTGTTATATTTTAGTTTATATACGAGTTGTACTACTTCAAGCTTCAACCGAGAGGGGCGACGAAATCTAATGTGATCTTTACATGACTAAGGATTTATCGAAGGGAACACAATAACAATCCCAAGCTTGAAGGTATGCAGACATGGAAATTTGTATTTGTATTTCCTCTTTCTACAAGTCCGTTCCTAAATATGGGTCCATGTTTGGCTATCACAATTTTTAAGAATTCGCTAATTTCATCAGAATCAATGGTTTAACGTTGTGTTTGGTTGCACTTTTTTTCAATGAAAAATATTATGAGTATCATGTATTTCATCTTTAAGTGAGGGTGGGTCTACATTTCCATGGAATTAATTCTCATGGTACAACTTGGTTTAGCTTACTTGTATCAAACAAAACAAAAATAATTTGGTTTTGCCGAATTTTCCCGTGTTCCGTGTAATTCAAAAACCACACCCCCCCCCGCTCAGGTTATGTTTTTTATCAGAAATTTTTCCCATGTAAAAGAATTATATTGAGTTCAATGATTTTCCATGTAATATAACCAAAATGAGACAATTGGAAAATGATTGAAAACACTACTAATTTTTAGTATAAGTTAGAAAAAGATATCAATGATGTTGAGATGTCCTCCATCTTTTCCTTATTTTCCATGAAAAACATTCTTATCCAACACAATCAATTTTACTCCATGGAAAACCCAAAAAGTAATAGAACATCTCATCAAATCACTCATCTTTTTCCAACTTCTCATAAAAATTAGTAGTGTTTCAATCATTTTCCAATTTATTAAACACAACCTAAAAGAATCTAAAGCACATAAAAGAGGTCCATAAATTGATAGAGAAAGACCTCAAGATATAACACAAACATAACTAATTCTACTCTTTCCGATTCGCCACAAAGAAAAGATTTACGGCATTGACAATACTTAAGATAAGTATGAAGATAAACGTTTTCGATAAATTACATAACATGTGAAAACATGGCATTGAATGCCTTTTTATTGTTAAGATAAAAGCTTATCAATCTCACAGAGTTTTGGGCTAGGGGGGATTTAGTTTCTGATGGATAAACATTAGTTACCGGTAGCAAATTAGGCATCACCAATGAGCTTGAACTCCTGCAACTCCTTGAAGTTCAACCACGGCTTCACCCACACCTGGGCTTCATAAACTTTCTTCTTATCTCCATCAGTTGCCTCTAAAGTGATGTAGTACTTAGTACCCGCAACCACCTGCTCCTTTGAGTTCACTACCTTCCCAAATGCCAGAAGGGTATTCTGCCAATCATAAATTCATAATAACCTCAATAAATAAACCATATCAAAATAATCCACCATCTCTAGGGCAGGGCCAACCCTCGCTACAGGAGGCCCAGGGGGTTGGTGGGTGCCCTCGCTATATCAGGGACCACAATTTTCTAAGTCTATTTAGCATTGAACTACACAAATTTTATGAAGACATTAAAAAAGCCCTTCATTCTTAACATAAATAGCGCGCACACAAATTTTAATGTATTATTGTTTCTTTTCTTTTTCTTTTTTTGTTACAATTTCACTGGTGTACTAACGTAATGTTCAGATCGGGTATCTGTATATGGACCGGCCCTTTAATGACAAATTTGGTCACCAAAACAATAGTATTTTTTTGCGGCGAAAATTTGTCACTAAAGACATACAGTGTACCAGATCCTTTATACTAATTAAAGGGCTCCAGCCTCTAGGAGAAGGTTTGCTTAGCACCCCTCAAAACTCAAGGCAGGCCGTGCTCTTGGGTTATTCCACCTAGACCCTCTGGGTTATAATACATTCTTAGTTCTTGTTTCAAAATGGCACAGACAGCACCTCTATCTTAGTACTTCTTTCACAAACTGTCTAATAATTTCCATACCAACTTCCATTCAAGCAGAACCATCAACCATTTTACAATGGAGAGTACCTTTTTTACTTCTCATATTTTGTAGTATTGTTTTTTAACATTTACTATATTCACAGCGTAAACCAGAAATACAGCAGAGAAAAGCAGTCTCATAATTTTAGTCAATAACTTATTAACGAAGAGAGAAGGACTTCGGTCGCTATAATTGGTATGCACCTGAACTATTAAAATCCACTTAATGATGTATTAATCAAGAAATAAAAAACCAGTCGAAATGAAAGACTTGGAATAGTTGAAAATCAACTTATATTTGCTTTTATACAAGCCAATGGTATCGGGGCTTGTAATACAGAGAGATCCCTTATACGGCCGCCACTATAATGAAGAACTGATCATTTCATCCGTGAAGAATCGACCCGTGGTTACAAGACAAGGAATACATTATAAAGTTGTTACAACGCCATTGGCTATGGGGTGGACCTATGCGAGGACGAGGGAGCATTTGGAATTTTATTGTATCCATATAGGATGTTAGATTAATTGCTCATGTACTATTGGCGTACATAATTTGAGGAGAAAAGTTTAACAAGATGTTTTAGTGGTAAAACAAGGTGTAAATTACCTTTTCACTAGTGTTCAAATCCTGGTGCAAGCAAATTCTATTTATTTTTTCGTCCTTATTTTTTTAGTACCTTGAAAAAAATTAAGCATTTCTAATTTGCACGCCCCCTAATTGAAACCCTGGGTCACTGTTATACCCAGGATCAACATACATAAAGAAACTTCCCAATTTGAAAAATAACACTCCATTTTGCAACCAAAAAAGGGTATTCCTATTCATTTCATGGAATATTAGAATATATATGTGACTGAGAAAAGCTGTGACCGAAAGAAACCAAAAACATTGTTATTTTTAAACAGTTTTACTCAGAGACCGGATCCTGACCAGATCATTTTAAACAGTTTCAAATTTTCTTTTACATATACATAAAATAAGGGTAGAAGCATTGCCACCCCAAGCTTCTGTGAATACTCTCACGTTAACTCAGTGCAATAGGACTGAATATACACATTGACTTGGTACAAGAGGGCCGTGTAAATTAATTGATGCAATGTATTTTTTTTTATTTTCAACAATAATTCAACTCTATTATACTAAATAAATTGTCATATACTCGATTTTATTGCTATGAGTTAAGGAGTAAGGTTGTGACAATAGCCTCGGCCTAAACTAAAATAAAGGAAGAAAGGGAAAAAGGGGGGAGAGAGAGAGAATAGATGATTACCGCTTTCTTGTTGTGTTCGTCGACAGCAAATTGAGCGAGACTCTCAATATCAAGACTGTTCTCAGAGCCACCGGATTCTTTAATTCCTCCAACTGTCGCCATGAGAAATCGCAAAAGTCTTTTGAGTGTTTTGTGTTTATAGATAGGAAAGAGATGAAATGAGGATATGAGAGAAACACAAAAGGGTGCGTAATATATATATAGAGGATGGGAAAAGAAAAAATGGGATAAAGCTAAAGCGAAAGCGAAAGCGCGTTGAATACGATTCATTCATTAATTGATTATTCGTCGGTTTTGGCGCCGTGGTGTCAGACTGTCGGTACACCATATCTGCATTATACACGGACACACCCATCGTGTTGTTCCCGTAATTTCCAATTTAAAAATATGTATATATTATTGCGAGGACATCTTGTTCTTTTTTTTATTTTTTTTTTTTCCAAAATTTACAAAGTTGTTTGTCTAACATAAAATATTAAAAAGTTGAGCAAAATTATTTAAATTCTTTTAATCAAATAAAATATTTTAATAGAATAAATAATTTGTCATAGATATCTCATTCTAATTGTCACCAAATATATGATAGGATAATTTTATCATATTTCATCTTATTAGACCATCTCTAATGGTAAAGTTAAAAGTGTATGTTAAAATTGTATATTTACCCTACTAATGAAGAGCAAGCTGCAATGCAGAAAGTATAAAAACATCTCTCACGACACATGATTTGTCAGGGGAGGAATGGGATGTGTCATACGATACATGATTTGTCGTGGGAGGGGATTAAATAAAAGAAGGAATGTAGTGTAATTGAAGGAAATTCAAACTCGTTCAAGCTTGGTCACTCGCACGACACATGATATGTCGTGGGAGGGGATTAAATCTTCATCATGACACATCATGTGTCGTGGAAAACTCATTTTTCTGCCCCAATAAATCATAGATCATGTAGTATATAATATTGTCAACTTCTATTTTTACCTTGGCTATACGCTTTCTGACCCACTATTAACTTTATACACTACCGGATGGGCCAACTAAAGTGGATATTCCACTTTTAGCTCTACCAATGCAGATGGTCTTATACTACACATCAAACGCAGTCTTTAAAACGCATGTACACTTTCTTTTATGTGTGCGGATACGTAAGTTAAAATAAAAAAATATTAAGTGTCTTTCTTTATAATCAAGAGCACCAATGTTTGTATATTTAAAAAAATAGTGAAGGAGCATAAAATTTGGTTAAGGTAAACTGAGCCGGACCAATCTACTCGAAAGCCCATACCACGGGCCAAACAGACAGGCCATGCCCAAACGAAAGGAACAACGAGAAGACATACCGAAGTAAGGGCGTCAAGGCATGCCGAGGTGGACAGCCGGGGCCGAGACCCCCAGGGAAGGGAGCAAGTGCCATAGCACGTGTGGAACACAAGAGGAATTCGTGGATAGGATCACACCAAATCATACGGATCTATACAGAATCACACAGATCCCCACTGATCTACTACCAACGTACGAATTCAGAAGTTGTTAGTAGTGGATAAGGGAATGAAAGGTGGAGTATTATCCAAGTCTTACCCTCTTTAGTCATTTTATTGTCAACCCTAATGAACAAATGTAACCCTAATTATATACGTATAAATAGAAGAGGGGAGGCTCGGAAAAAGGGTTGGTTGCTGGATATTTGGGTGAATAATTGCTAGTCTACTTAATCTGTTTTAGAGAGAGAAAGCTTGTAACATCATTGATTTTTGCCTTTAGAGCTCAATACAGTAACCACACACACACACACAAACGGAGGACGTACTACTAAACCAGCATAAGAGCTACTGGGGGAACCTACGGTACCCAAAATATCATGTTGCCACACTTCATCTATTTTTCCGTTCGCTCTGACTCATTTCTTAAATTATCTTAGTGGGTCGGGTAGTAAAATTTTGGCCACCTACAGTTTGGCGCCGTCTGTGGGAACAAGAGAGATAGTCTTTTTCGTTTTGCAAAACTGGTAAGTGTGATTTTACTCCATCGAAAAAAGTAGTACCCTTCAACATGCCTCAAACAAGAGCAGCCACCTCGCGGATTTCGCAGGCGCAACCTACTGGGAGAGATGGCAAATTGCCACCCTTTCAACAACAATAAAATGATCCCCAAAATCTGCCGGTTACCACAAATCGGAGGCCTATCGATAGCAACTACGATGATCCTGATCTCACTGGCGGGGGTGCCGTCAATAATGTTGCACTACTTAGGTTGGAGAATCAGACCTTGCACGAACTTATGAGAAAGTACATGACGAAATCCACCTTAGAAATGCAGAGGAGGAAGACACGGCGACGTCGACCGTTAGGCGAACGCGTAATGATAGTGTTATTACTGAAAATCCAGTACCCGTTCAAACTCAAGTTCAGGGCTGAGAAAAACCACCTGGTGTGCATGTATCCACCTAGAGGTCCCAGTGGTATAACCCAGACAAAGTGTGTTCGATAGGTTGGTTGAGAAGGATTCTAGACCCAAAGCTTGGGCAAAAAATGATTTAAGCAGACTAATTGATTCATCAGTGGGCAAAAAATCTGTGTCCTACACTCCTAGGGACTTAGCACGAAAATCATTAGGAGAACAAAATGACTTGCCATTCACTAGGCGCATAGCCGAGCCCCGCCACCCAAAAAGCTGCCTCAACCCAAGTTCAACATACATAACGGCAAAACAGACCTAGCCGACCATGTCAGGTACTATCAACAGGTCATGGCTAACTGGATTTCAGATAACTCCGTGATGTGTCGAATGTTCCCTGCGAGCCTGGGCGAAGTTTCCCTTAAGTGGTTTACCCGATTGCCAGCAAGTCAGATCGATAATTTTTGGGAACTGGCAGAACAGTTCGCGGCCATATTCATAACCAACAATAGGGTGGTGAAAGGCCTAAAAGCCTTAGCAAACAGGAGAAAAAGAAGGGACGAAACCCTGAGGGAGTATTCGGCAAGATATTGGAAAATATTCCAAGAAACGAAAGGATGTGATTTACAGTTTGCTCTGAACACCTTCAGGTACGGTTTACCCAAAGACGATAGCGGCATATACAATTCCTTGACCCGCAAACCTCCACAGACTTTTGATGAATTACTCTCAAGAAATGGCCAGTACGCATTAAGGACGATGAATTGATGGTTAAAAATTGGAGAAGGAACATGAACGCTGATAGAAAGGAAGGACAGGGTGACATGGGTTCTGATTGCTCCAAGAAACAGAAAAAGGAGGATTTCTTCCATGTCGGTAATGAGAGTTATCGGGGGGTCCGCACGATTTTCACCAAGCAGATCCACTAAATCATGTATCAGATCAAAGACGAGCGGTATTTTGAATGGATGAGACCTCTGGGCGGGGATTCAGAATGAAGAAACAAGAAAATGAGATGCTTATATCATAGGGACCATGGTCATAAGACAAAAGAGTGAAAAACCCTCAAGCAGTTTCTAGAGGGTCTGGTAACAAAGGGGCATTTGGCCGAATTTGTCAAATTCGCCGAGAAAGCAGAGAATAGCAGCGATGATGAGCGTGGCGACAAGGAGGTCCCAAAAACTTTTGGTGGGATAATATACGTGATTCACAACTACACCAACCAGGATTATGTTACCAAGAACGCGATGAGAGCCTATGTGAAGAGAGCGTAATGCGTCGAAAAATCATTTGGGGCCGATGTAATGTCTGTCACAGCTTACAGGAAGAAAAGGCGAGATAAACGGTCATATGAGATTAAGTTCACTAAAGAAGACATGTGAGGGGTAGATACCCCACATAATGATGCGCTGGTATTAACTATTAATATCAACACTTTTGACGTTAAGAGAGTGTTGATTGACCTAAGGAGTTCATCTGAGATAATGTATCACATCATGTTTAAGAAGCTGAACCTCTCGCCTTCTCAAGTCAAAAGCATTTATTCACATGTGTTCAGTTTTAGCGGGGAGGCAGTTTGGCCCATTGCATAACCAAGGTACCAATCCACTTAGGGCCGAAACAAAAGATTGTGGAGTTCATTGTTATGGACATAAATTCTCCTTATAATGCAATCCTTGGCAGAGGGTGGTTGACCCAAATGAATAAGATTGCCTTTCCCCTCCATCAGAAACTCAAGTTTCTAACAAGTGACAGGGTAGTCGTTATTCGAGGAAAGCAGGAAGATGCTCGTTTATGTTTTGGGTTGGCAATACAGTGAGCCACTAATGTTAATTACCCAGTTGAAATTGTTAATAATATTCAGACTTGGGACAAAATAGCCGAAACGCCGAAAGCTTTGCTGACCGAAAGGGCCAATAAGAACCAAGGAAAGAGAAGGGAGACGGAGTTGCCCGAAGCTTCCACTAAAAGGGATGAAGTCCCCAAAAATTGCTAGCAATTACAAGTCCCAGCGGTTAAGGGTTTATGTGTTGAAGAAAGGTTTTTTCTAATCGGCAGTTCGTTGACAAAAGAAGAAAGGGGCCAAATGGCTGAATTTTTGAGGATGAATATGGATGTATTTGCTTGGCAACCTTTCGAAATGCCGAGGATTGATGCCGAAGTGATTTGTCACAAATTGTACATTGAGAAGAACCACAAGCCGGTGAAACAGAAACCTAGAAGGGCAACACCAGAAAAGGCTAAAGCCGTAGAAGACGAGGTGCAGAAATTGTTGGATATAGGAATGATAAGGGAGGCCGAATTTTTGGAATAGATCTCGAATCCCGTTGTTGTCAAGAAGAAGAATGGAAAGTGGCGCGTTTGCGTCGATTTTACAGATCTTAATAAGGCGTACCCTAAAGACAGTTTTTCGCTACCAAAAATTGACCAGCTGGTGGATTCGGTAGCTGGACACGAAATTATGACTTTTCTAGATGCCTATTATGGTTATCATCAGATTCTCTTATTTGGTCCCTACCAAGAAGCCACGGCGTTTATCACAACAATGGGTTTGTATTGTTATAAAGTTATGCCTTTTGGCCTCAAGAATGCCGGCGCCACGTACCAAAGGTTTTCAGATATTAAGACACTACAAAATGAAGCTAAACATAGCAAAGTGCACGTTTGGGGTCAGCTCTGGAAAGTTCCTGGGTTTTCTAGTGAACAGTAGGGGTTTCAAAGCGAACCCAGGAAAGATACAAGCGTTGAAGAACGTTAAAGCACCAAAGAACCTTAAGAAAATGTAGATCTTAGCTGGTATGATTGCCTCTTTGAATCGCTTTAATTTGAAATATTCAGATAGATGTCAACCATTTTTCAAAGTGCTTAAAAAGGTAAAGAATTTCATGTGGGACGAAGAGTGTGATAAGGCATTGGCCGAATTAATGGCATATCTAAGCAATCCGCCTCTCATATCCATCCTAATGCCCAATGAGCAATTGTTTGTGTATCTTTCATCATCTTCAAAGGCCGTTAGTGCAGTCCTGATTAGGGAGCACGAAGGAATTCCAAAACCCATGTACTATGTTAGTAAAAGCCTGGTGGCAATCGAAAAGAATTATCTGACAATAGAGAAACTTGTACTTACTCTTATTACGGCGTCTCGTCGTCACCTCCATTACTTTGATGCCCACCCAAACAAGGTTCTTACCTCCACATCAATGAAGGCCTCGTTACACCGAGCTGATTTATTTGGGCGCATGGAACGTTGGTCAGTAGAACTTGGCTGATTTCACATCGAGTATGAGCCATATACAACGATAAAGAGGCAAGTGTTGGCTGATTTTATTGCCGAATTCACTGATTGCCCAACGACCCCAGTTGATCAGCAATTGGACTTGGCAGTTACGACATACAATTCACTATCTATCCTAACTGGGTGGGCAGAGTGGATCGGATATAATAGATGTTGATCCTTTAGAAATTGACACCTCAGAACAAGTGGCCGACCAAACCGCCACCCAGAAAGCCTAAACTTGGACTTTGTTCGTTGATGGGTCTTCAACCAAAGATGGATCAGGGGTTGGAATCATACTAAAGTTGCCCGACAACACAATCATAGAACAGGCTATTCGGTTGGGTTTTTCAGCATCGAACAATGAAGCCGAATACGAAGCTTTGATTATGGGTTTAAAAAGGGCAAAGATATTGAGCATTAGGAACCTCAATATTCACTGCGACTTGCAATTGGTGGCATATCAACTAACGAGAGAATATGCTACCAGGAATCAAAGGATAGAGGCATATATGAAGCTGGCCCAGAAGTTGTTCAAAGAGTTCGACTCGGCATTAAAGGTTCTCTAGAACAAACAATAGTCACGCTAATGTCCTAGCCACTCTCACCCTGGCAATCAATTCAGATATGAAAAGGGTAATCGAGGTGGAATTCTCGCCAAGACCGAGCATGAAAACTGATCAATCACATAATACAATTTGTATGATAAACTCCGACTTGGGGGTCCCGTGGATGGATTCGATTATTTGATACCTTAAAACTGGGGAATTGCCCAGTGATAGCTCAGAAGCTTACCGAATCAGGGTTCAGGCCAACTGGTATTGGTTATCTCCGGACGACAAGCTATAAAGAAGATCGTTCTCTGGTCTCTACCTAAAGTGTATGCATCTGAAGCAGGTTCAGTAAATACTGCAACAATTACACAAGGGTAGTTATGGGAGTCACACTAGGGGCATATCCTTGGCCCACAGAGCAAGAAGCCAAAGTTATTGGTGGCCATACATGCAAAAAGATGCACTGGCTTACGCGAAGAGTGCGATAAATGTCAAAAGCATGCACTGATCATCCATATCCCCACAACCGATCTTTGTCCTATCACAAGTCCTTGGCCTTTTGCCTAGTGGGGGTTGGATATACTTGGCCTTTTCCCAAGAGCACCTGGGTCTAAAAGATTCTTACTGGTCGCGACAGATTATTTCACCAAATGGGTGGAAGCGGAACCCCTCATCAACATTGCTGATTCCAATATGAAGGCTTTCCTATGGAAAAATATTGTTACTAGTTTCGGCGTTCCAAAAATTATTGTTGCGAATAACGACACCCAATTTAAAGCAAGAAGATTTACAGATTCTGTGAAAAGTTGGGAATTCGGTAGAGTTTCTTCAGTGTTGCTCACCCTCAGACAAACAGCTAGGCCGAATCGTCGAACAAAGTCATTCTTGAAGGTTTGAAGAAAATGTTAAATAATGCAAAGGAAAACTGATTAAAAGAATTACCGTCGGTACTTTGGGTGTTCAAAACAACAACAAGATGATCCACTGGAGAAACCCCATTCTCTTTGACTTACGGGACAGAGGCCGTGATTCTTATGGAAGTCGGCCTCCCAACTCTGAGAACTATGATGATAGAATCAAGGGAAAACGTCGCCGCAATGGAAGAGGCCTTAGATTTTTTTGATGAGAAAAGAGAAGTTGCCCTTATCCGATTGGCCAGTTATTAACAAAGGCTAACAAGGCTAAGGAGCAACAAGCTCAACCTCTGAAAATTTCAGGTTGGAGAACTTGTCCTGCGGAAGAATATGGGTTCGATGGTTGATCCAGCTCACGGGAAATTAGTTGCCAATTAGGAAGGTCTATACGAGGTAACTGGCATGACCGAGACCGGTGCATATTACTTAAAAGATCAAGATGGAAGATAGATTTTGAATCGATGGAAGATCGGTAATTTACGAACATACTGTCATTAGCTCTTTCATTTTATCAGAGAAGGCCACGACAATGGGCCAATGTCTTTCCCGACTTATTATTCAAAGACAATGAGAAGTTTATTTAATTCACCATTGTGCAAGCCAAAGACCTCCAATGGGGGCAAATGAAAGAGATATGTCCTAGGACTATTCATAGATTATGATTTGTACTTGGATATCTTATGCTTATTTTTATTAATAAAGTTTATTTATTTTACTTTATAATCTCTTGTAAATAATATTTATTAATACTAGTTCATCAAGTACGTGACTAGATTGTGGGATGCTAGTAATGTAATAATAATATTGTTTAGATGTCCCTAATCATGTATCAATAACCTAGGATCACATTGATATAATGATTAGAGTATGGGTCAGCTGATGACTATGTTCCACAAGTCATGGATATGGAGATATCAAGCTGAACATACTGATACTTGTTAGGGAACAAAGTATTGGACTGACCCGCTTTGGGGACACTGCGAGGAGTGTTACATAATGTCATCAGTGATGTTCCCCATTTGTGATATCGTATTATCCTCAGACCTGAGATCGCCATGGTTACCAACATAGGGATTAGCATGTCAGGCATTATCAAACGTTGCTCTTGACCGAGTAATTATAAAGATGATGACCGAGCATACTATGAACTATGTAGAGGTATGTGGTTGATCAAGATGGGATTTGTCACTCTCATATATTGAGAGAGATATCGTTGGGCCCCTTGATAAGTGTAATTAATATTTGCATGGCCATGCACAAATGAGATGTCATTTGTTTTGGATTAATTATACTTAGAGATCAAGAAATAAAGATTGAACTATACAAGAATGACACTTGCCTAGTCTTGTGTTCAATCTAGATATCGATTGACAAAAGGAGTTAATGTGTGAAATATCAATTTAAGGTTGTGTCGTTTTTGACCTTTATACCCTTTGGATAATAGTAATGTTTTACTAGAAACCGCTTACTGTTCGTATAATAAAACGGGTTTTAATTGTACGGCCAAAGAGTGTAAAACCTACAGGGTCGCACACCAAAACGAGTTGGATCAAAACGAATTAAAACGGGCCAAGTTGGACTTGGGCCCAGTTCGTTTGTTGCTTAGGGTTCTCACTAGGGTTCCCTTATAAAAGGGAACCTTTGTTCTTCTTGGCCGTCAACGAAATTGAGAGAGGCAAGAAAATTCGAAATAGCAGAGAGAACCCTAGAGGGCGCTAGTACACCAAGCAAGATCTCATCTCGTTCGTGTGTGCATACCGTAGAGGCGTCGTGTTTTCTACGCTAAGGACGACAACAACAGAAGGATCAGATCCATCCTGTTCGTTTCATTGACATCAAATCTCGATTAAGGTATGTCATCTGTCGATTTTATTGAACTGCATAGATCATAGGATTCAATGATTAGTGCGTAAATTAGTGTATGCGATGCATGATTACTGCCCTAATTTACTAACAGCAAATGTTGTAACTGCCGAGTTGGCCGAAACAAACGCGTCGGATAGGTAAGGCTATTTGAGCCAAACACACGAGTTGATAATTTCACCGAAAGTATATTGACGTCATTCTCCCATAAGGGGGGTTACCATTGGGTAAGCGGCCTTGCAGGCCTATTTAGGTTGGTGCAAGAGTCAAGTGCTACAGAAGCACTTCGTAAATTTCGCAAGCCTGATGAGGTCATTGTGAATGTTAGAGCCTACGGGGTAGATCAAAGGCCGAAACATGCCGACTAAGATGAAGTTGATTTAATTATCATATAATATTTAAAGTAAAAATTTTGATTAATGAACACTTAACCAAAACTTTGAGTTCCTTGGATTTGGCAAAGACCAAGAGAAACGTCTTAAAATTATTTCGCATGAGTGTGAAAGTTGCTGCGATTACCAATTTGTTTATAACACAACAATGCCACAAAACAAGAATTAAACACACTTATATATACAAATGTATATTGATTCATAAAGCTGTGTACAAAAGAAGACTTTGAAGTCACAAAAAAGAGAAAGAAAAATGTGTGAGGGGAAGCGAGGCTCAATCCCGATGCCGTAGCTCCGTTCGAAGGGTATTCCTTTCTATAACAACGGCATTGTACCATAAGCCTCCTCTTGGCGCTCCTGGAGCCGGCGCACCGAGTCCAGAGCAGTCTGCAGGCAAGCAATCTCTATGGCAGCATGAGCCCCATCAACAAGGGCCCAGTCCAACTTCTGTCGAGCGCCCTTTAGTTCAAAAGTACGCTTAGCCAACTCCATTTCGAGTTGGTAGATCCTTTTAGAAATCTCGCCAAAAGTAACGAAGCGAGGAGGAAGGGGATATGCGGCATTATAGCCACCAGGATTGTTTGAACAAGCACCATTGTGTTGATTTGCCATGAAGCCCAAAATCGTAAAAATAAATTTCTAAAGCAAAGTTGTGATGGTTGAAGAGTCAAAAAGGGACTATGAAGAGATTAAGGGAATCAGGACTCATATAAATAGAAGTTAAAGGTGGCCTAGATAGATGAAAGGGCACGGTCCATTTATGACAAACCGAGATAGCGCTTCGTCCGAAAGGCTACAGTGGAAAGGAGTTATGTCGCAACAATTAAAATTGCACATGGGGTCACTTTCTTGCCCGTGACGAGCCAATTAGGACCTGCCACATGGATTATTTGAGTGGACATCTCCCTCTGCAAGAGGCCTGGTAAGCCGAAACCCTCTTTTCTTTCTCAATAGATTGTGGATTGGAATAATGACTGCAAACTGAGGTCAATTGCATTTAGTTAAACTTACTCAGAGATATCCAGACATAAACAACTAAGTTCACTAGGGTTATGATTTCGTTGAAATATCGATAGAACCGCAGTAAATGGTTTATAGAAATTGCAATGCGCTCAAGGTTAGGAAACCCTAATTCAAGATTGTTTGAACCGTAACTTATTATTATCTCGTTAACGTTCCAGTTGAAATACATGGAGAAATTTGCATAAATTGGTTCATTCAGAGTGAAATGACTCAGCGTCCAGGTAGTTTAAACCTCGACTGGCACACATGCGGTATTTCTTACTTGTGTCAAACAAAGAGATTATATTTTTGATTTTTAGAATTCGTTACAATTTTGCCAATACAAGAAAGTATTATTCGGGCTAAGATGTTTCATATTCGGAATTCGTTCATAAAAGATATGGGTTAATGGCAGCGATTCAACCACAAGCATCCAAACATTCACAGAGGAAATCAAAACAGCAAACAAAAGATTATAGAGCAAAATAATATTCTTTCATTGATATAAATGGTTACAATGGTGGGACTTCAAGGTCTAACTGATAAACAATATGGCAAAGGGGTATTTCCCCTAAAAAACTGCTAAAGTATCTTACTACCTCTCTTTAAACGGAGAAGCCCTATATGACGGATAGATAAGCGGCCGCAATGCTAAAGGCAACTTCTCATAAATTTCAACAACTACCTCAAGCTCCATAAGAACCCTAGATTGGCCAGATCATGCCAATCTAAGAAGAACTCAAGAATGAGGAAGAAGATAAAACTCAACATGTTTGGAGGGGAGGGGGAGGTAAGAACAGATAGAACTATTGAAGAACAAAAGAGGGAAAAACCGCCTGTTTTAAGAACAAAAGAGGGAAAAACATATAATGCCATTCTCTTGTTCTTCTTCTTCCTACCCAAGCCTATCTCGCAGTTGGTCTCTTTCTGTTGTCACGGCGGCCAAATGTCTCTCCAGATCCTGGATGATTCTGACCATCCAAGGGATATCTCTCTCTAGTATCTGAACCTCTTGTTCAAGAACTTCTACCCTATGTCAAAGAGTATCTGCAATAATGTGGGTCATCGGCGGACAATAGGAACTGCTTGCCTCATTTGGATTTCTGTCCATCTTTTAGTATATGGGGTGAGGAGAAAATGAAAATGAAGAATGACAACTGATGGGACAGAAGGGGCTATTTATAAATGGGGCAGACAATAATTTATGAGGGGTGTAATTAATTCGAAATAGTCGTTCACTTCAAAAAATGACACCTGCCCTCCCCAAACCGCCATGTGACAAAACGCTCAACTACCAATTAAACCCACCAAGTAATTCGCCCAAAGGATATGCACGTCTATATGTACACGTGCAACTAATGCACACGAGTAGCATAACGCTCATGAATTGATTGAGGTACAAACGCGACGTCGTTTTGGTTGTTTAAGCCACAAGTGTCATCTGCCATTAGGCCAAGATGAGAACTTGTGCCCAAAAAGCATCATTTCAAACTTTTGGCTGTTTAAGCCAAAAGTGTCATCTGCCATTAAGCCGAGATGAACACTTGTGCCCAATGGGCATCATTTCAAACTTTTGGCTGTTTAATCCACTAGTGTTATCTGCCATTAGGGCGAGATGAACACTTGTGCCCAAGAGGCATTA
This sequence comes from Lonicera japonica, assembly GCA_021464415.1. Lineage (NCBI taxonomy): Eukaryota > Viridiplantae > Streptophyta > Magnoliopsida > Dipsacales > Caprifoliaceae > Lonicera > Lonicera japonica. The sequence goes on along the minus strand of CM038464.1, from coordinate 78,746,086 downwards.
TTTTAAACTTTTGGCTGTTTAAACCACAAGTGTTATCTGCCATTAGGCCGAGATGAACACTTGTGCCCTAGGGGCATTATTTTAAACTTTCAGCTATTTCAGCCACAAGTGTAATCGATTATATGCCGAGATAAACACGCCTAAGGGGCAATATTTCAAAATTTTGGCATTTTTTTTAAACTACTTTACAGATCGAACGTGAAGTTTCATGGGATATCAATCCACGAAGTGCTACCCGCCCCACGTCGCAACACGCACTTCGTGTCTTGAAGGGCAACACCATAATAACATCGATTTGAAAATCAACAAAAATTTAATCATAGAATACAACAAAATTGAAAGCCAAGTCAAAATCGTATTATATCAAAAGCATTCAGAAAGAGAGAATCCAAGATCGGATAAAATACACAGATATGCCCTCATGACGCAAATATTAGGCTTTGGGAGGGGAACTAACGGGAGATGTATCATAATCCTCCTCAGAATCGAAAGAAACTTTGGCATTATAGAGATCAGGTCGGGACAACGCAGGTCGACCATACAGTTCATGATCGAAGGCGAGACCAGCATGTTCAAGACCGAGTTTGTACTCACCTTGGTAAATAATATCCTTCAGCTTAGACATCTTGGACGCGCAATCACCCAGCACCTCGTTATAGCTGCAGTTCCTCTTATCGACCAAAGCAGTTCCATGACAAGAACTCAATTTGGATATTTTAGAGGCATGAGTTTCCTTCAATTGAACCATGGTTAAGGTATGCTCCTCCCTAACTCGGTTTGGTTCAGCTCAGCAACAGTACCTTTGGCCATTAGTTAGGCACTCTCTCTAGCTAGCTTTTCAGCCTCCAAAGCATTTTTAACTTCATCAAGGCTGCAAGTTTGTTCTTGGTAGGAAGCCTTGAGAGCAGCAAGTTCATTGCCTTGGGCAATTTAAGCCTCCAATAGTTCGGCGACCAAGGCACACTGCTTATTGATCTCGGCCTTTCACTCATTCTTAATAGCCTTGGCTTTCCCTAGCTCTTGCATACACTTAAGCTCGAGTTCTGAGAAATGCGCACCAACCTATAAGCTAGACAATTGTCACATGAACATTGAAAGAAATCGTAACCAATGAGGAAAGACAAAGGTCATATGGGTGTTTTACCTCGGCAAGACATCGAAAAATCCCCATTCCCAGGTCAACAGGGCCTTCTTGCTGTAACAATTCCTGATCCTTGGGAAGGGAAAAATATGTAATCATGGCGCGAGCGACTTCGGGATCGTTGATAGCCAAATCCTCCATAGTCACTAGTAGGTTAAGAAAGCACAAATGCGGCTCCGCTAAGAAAACTTTCGCTTTGCCCTTATCTATAGATGGGCCGAGACCAATATCACCCTTAACGACCAAAGTGGGAATATGAACCCCGTCATCAGTAACCGCCAAGTCGGCAGAAGAGCCACCCTCGATAGATGTCACTGCCTCATAAATGATGGGAGCAATAACATCGACTTATGGAGCACCACCCAACGATGTGACCCTATGATCAACTCGGGGAATTTTGGATGGGACTACTTCTGCATCACCTTCACGAGGCACCCCCTTTTTCCTACCCTTCTTTAAAGGAGTAGCGAGCTTGGTGATCTCAGAAGTAGGCACCGCCTTATTCTCTTTCAGCAGGCAAACTTGCCAAAAATTCAAATGCTCTATCTAGGGAGGAGTTGTAGTCTCGACAATTAGGACAAAGGGAAAAGGAAGAGAGGGCCTTGGTAGTGCCTATTTCATGTAAACAACTAGGTTTAGTACCAACTCGAATATGATACTGCCTTATCAGGCACCTCCTAACATTGGTAACCCACGAGAAGAAATCCTCAAATAAAATAACACTGGAAGAAGGAGAAAAAATGGGAAAAGCATCTTCGTTTGTTGCAACCTCTTCGTTTGGATGAGGGTCATCCGACTTATCCATGGCCAGTGCAGGGGTGGGACGTACGGTTTCGATGTCCAAGCCCACATGCCCCTCTATAATGGTTGTGGGGAGGAGGTCCTCTAATTCAGGAGAATGCGTTGTGCTTGAAGGGCCAGTTTGGTTGGCGAACCTAGCATAATTGAAAAGTTGCTCGATTTATGGGTCCTCTCCCTCATTGTATATATTAGGGTAGTCTAGACCCTCAACTGGAACTACAACCCCTCGGTTTGATTTTGTAAGAGGAGCCGCAGTTGGGACATCGTCAGCAACAGTAACTTGAAGTGACGCCGAAATTGGTGCATCAGTTGTAACAGGAGCAGCCAAACCTTCATCGACAGTGAAAACTGCCAAGACAATCACCCTGGCCGATTAGGGGGCCTCACTCTTTTGGCATTACGGCTGACTCAAAGTTGCCTCGGCTAAACCTCAGCCGCTCTGCGCGCAGTTCTCTCAGCGTTGGCCCGAACGTCCCGATTGAGGATATGATACCGGGCGAACAATTAATACTGAGCAGGAGGTTCTAGCTGGTCCCCTATACAATCGCCTGGGAAGGTCTTATCGAGAAAGGACATACAATCAGAGCGATAACCCAAAAGGTTGTGGGTCGCCCTGGGATGATTCATTATTGAGCCATCACTATGACGCCCCGAATCCCCGTTCTGAGATTTTTACCTCCAGGACCCGGTTAATCACGTAGGATAAAACTTGGTCTGTTTGAAAACCCCATTTTGTAAAATTTTGACATGAGGAGTTCGTTTGAACAACAATCTGCCCTGTAAAATTTGAAACCATTTTCATACAAACGAAAATTCAAATCACAAATCCTCCAATGAGGTCTCAATCCAAGTTAAAATACTATACACCATTTCCAATAATTATACACTTAATAAAATTGAAGCTCAATTATACAAACGATATTTCAAACCAGTAAAAGACAAGTCGTTTACGGCCTCAACCTTTAGAGACCAACATGGGACCTATCATGGACTAGCGCAATAACACATATATTTATATATGCAACTGTGTATGAACTCAATCGATGAACACTATGTCAAATAATTAATATAACGGTTCATGTCGAACCCATCAACTAGCCAACAAGAATAAAAGTGATGAAAGGCTATCTTTAGTTCAAACATATACTTAATACACCCAAACTTGTATAAATATTCTAATTATCGCTTACGAAAGCACGGAATATCATAAATCTATATGTTTAGCTCAAAGATACGTTCAACATATATATACATCTAGAATAAAGGTATATACACATATATATACATCCAATCATGTCCCTCCAGGACGATTCATAAATCACGTACCACTATACGCAACAAGGAAATCACCAATTAGTGAAATATGGTGCCAACACATCAAAGCTTACCTCATGTACATATATATATATAGCTTGTGAATATATATATATATATATATGCAGTAGACCAAAAGATAGTATTGTTGTTGTACTTAAACTAACTTCGCCAAGTCCGTTAACTATCAGCCTAGTTAAGAATGTTATCTATGTGGGAAGTTTCATACATTTACATCAAATAGGCTCCAAGCCAAGTATAACATATATATATATATATTATAAGATCTAAGTTCAATACAAACTTCCCATATGATTAATGTACTTAGTTTACTCAAAATAAACTTAGAAATCTGCCCAGCGTAGTTACGGACTGGCAAGTATTTAGTAAATCTCATAAATACAATGATGATGGTCAAAGTACAACAACTATACCGCAAACACAAGTAACTATACCCAAACTATACTTTTAATACTATATATAACCTCATATATATATATATATATCAAAGTCACTACTCGCTATCGTACTCGAATAAGAGCGTTGTATGCGAAACATGCTTAAAACTCATGTGTAATTAGGGCTTTTGGTATAAGAATCATAATGAAGTTATAAGTGATGCAAATCAACCAAATAATCTGAACAAAACAGCCCGAACCCCCATGAACATGAAAATTTCAAAATTGAGTACAAAACCCCAAGTTTGGTTTGATTCAAAGCAATTTATGCATAATATCTTGAAAAGAAGCTTGTATACTAGTGTTCCCCCTATTAAGGGTTACTCCCTCAAAGAATCAAAGCCGAGATGAGCTAGGTCGAGCGAATCGCAAGCTATTCCATTTCAGCCATGGAAGAGGTGTAGGTGATGAAGAAGAAGATGAATAGTGTTTGGAGATGGTGAGTAATGATAGAGCTCAATCATGATCTCGGATCATCCGAACAAACCCCCAAAATCTCCAGCCTTTTCTCTTTCTAGGAGCTCTTAGATGTTGGTGATGAAATGAAAAAGAAATGAAGATATACATACATATATATACTGCTGTTCCCATTTCTGCGTACTGTTCACGTGTGGGGGACTTGTGGCGCTGAACTTTGAATGTCCGTAACTTCTCGCTCGGAAGTCCAATTGAGGTGATCTTTTCATCCACAGAAAGGTAATTCAGAGATTTACAACTTCCTAGAAGGAAGTGTCCCTAAATTCTGGATAGATAATTCCTAGTAATTCGACGAAGTTAGCGCTTTAATATTACCGAATGGACAACTGATAGCGATTGGCCTATTTCGCGCTCAATTTTAACCAAGTAGGAGCCTGAATTTTCTTTTGGGAAAAACACAAAAGTTATAGATTGCATAAATTGCATAAAAATCTAGACTCCAACGCCGACAAAAAATCAATTTGGCGAGGAATGAAGAAGTTACGCTTCCCCCAAGTTATCCAAAAATTATAAAGTTGAGTAAATTGAAAACTTGTGATCTACATCCCGATTTTAACTCGAACCACCCGAAATGACTTACAGCTATTCTAACATGCCTAAATATATTAATGTAACTCGTTAGAAGTCTTCGAGCCATTATGATCCTTTCGGAGCAAAATATGGCTACTCGAAGTTCACTTCTGCTTTACACGCAACTTGCATCGTGATTTCGAAAAATAAAGATATGGGGTGTTATAATCACCGTTGTCGATGTGACGAGCGATGGCGTTTAGTTGTTTGTAGTGAACGATACCCCAAGCGGGTCTAGTGAACAACCTCTCGTCTGTAAGAGGTGGAGCAATACTTATATTAAAGCCAAAAAGCAAGAGCGTTATTCAATGCTATATAAGGTTTAACGATGACTTACCAGGTCAGCTGCACTGCCTAGGAACTGAGAATCCAGTGGGATCAGGCTCTACATTCCCCATTAGGACCACCTCGTTGTTGGACATGTACTTACCAAAATCCCATAAACCGAGAATCAGGGCTAGAGCCTTCGGTCTCCCCATCAAACTCCATCTACCCTCAGAGTTAGAAAAATTGAAAGAGTAACAGCACGCGATGTCCCAAAAGTTGAGTTGCATATTGAACCTCCTATTCACCTCGGCCAGACCCAATATGATCCTGACCGTGTTGGGAGCCACTTGACTCATGTGAAGGCGAGTTCAATGAAGAAAATCAACCAGTAGTGGGTCAAAAGGAACCAGCAATTCAGCTTGCCCAAAATAGGCCATGTAAATGTATGAGAATCCGTAAATGCGACCCCCAGTCTCATCTTATGGTTTGGGAGTTTGAAACATCGGAAAGGATTCTGTTGTTCCATTTGCTTTTATGTGTTGATAATTCATATTGGGTGTCCATATATCCTATTTCTAGATACAAGAGGGTTTATTCAGAGTCGCCAGTACGTTTTATATGAAAATGGGCAAAATAGTTGTGTAAGAAAAAAGGCTACAAATAAGCCTTTCTTTACACATTTGTCTATGAAACCAGGATTCTATAAGGTTCGAGAACTATGTTACGGATTGGGAAGGTGTTAAGCACCCGTTCCGCCCTTTCGGTCTCTAGTGGTCTTATATGTTTATTCTATGTTGAAAAACTTGGATGCTTTTACTTATATTCTACTGCTTTCTGGAAATAACTCATGAAAACCTGATTTTGGAAAAAACTGGGAAATGGATGAAAACCTTGTATTCCGTGATCCAATGTTTTGGTTTTGTCAAAATTTGATTATTAGTGCCAAAAGTTTATCTTATCTATTTTGAAATAAGAGTGATTCGGTATTGTTTCCTCAGATAACAATATCAATTATCTCATTAGATTAATTTAGAAAAGATAGGATCTTATCGGAATTGATTTGATATGAAATTGAACTCTTGAGGAGAGTGTATCATATACATTACAGTCTATATGAAAGACAAAATATATCTGAATTTAATTCCTAAGTAAGCTTCATCAGTCCGGGTTTTGAAAACTTGGTTTTAACTGGATGATAAATGGTCTTACTTCTTCTGGTTTTACAAATGATTTTATCAAGTTATTTTGTTTGAAAATGATATAATATCCGTAACTTGACAATAAGTTTATCCAGCTAGAAAGTGGACAGAACAACAGATAAAAAAAGTCTACAAATAATAAACTTAATTAAAATTAAAACGAGGTGGGTGGAAGTAAATGCTTTCGATTTATGTTGGCCCAAGCAAGCCAACTCCCTACTCACTTATAGAACTTCCGAGAAATTAAGCAAGTGTGTATATATAATAAACTTAATTAAGAATTAAACAAATCTATGATTACTAAATAAAGTACAATAAAACTAGTATGCAAATATATTATTTGATTACTATAAGAGACTTTAGTTGCCTTCCCGACGATATATATAAGAATGAAAGAGAGAAAATATAATAAGGCAGAGAAGACCTCCGGCGAATATCAGCTTTTCTCTTTGAGATATTTCCAGTGGCCTGACTCTAAAAGGTGGCACTCCGGATTCCAAGATTATATCTGAGACTCTTGCAGAAATAAATGTTATCCAAGGTGCTTCCGAAGAAGGCTTAAAGATTAGAAATGCAAGAGAGAAATAAGGATTTTTAGTGTCAGAACCGTATCTTTTGTGGTGGGGAATGGCTGCCTAGAACATATGGGGGTGTTGGCCTATTTTAGTACTCAGGAGCGATTGTCCCGCGACATACTGCAACAGTGAGATGATTGTCGTGTAACATATATATATGTCGCGTGACATATATATATGTCATGCGATAAACGGATGAAGTTATGGTTCTAATGGACTAATGTGTCAGAAAGTTGTTGGTCGGTGTTTGGGGGGTTTGTCGTGCAACAAACGACAAAAATGGCCGTTTGTCGCGCGACAAATGCTTTTCCGTGCTACAAATGTCCAGTTTGTAGTGCTACAAATGCCTCGTTTGTAGTGCTACAAATGCCTGAAGCATGTTCTAGTGTGTGTATGACTTCTAGACTTAATGTGAACTTTATGGAAGTTTTCTTTTAGGGTTCTTGCGGGGGTTGCAAATTGGGATGTCTACAAAGTGGGATACGTGCCGGCGTCAAACACAAGTTTCTCAGAAATTGCATCTCCGTCACTTTCGATTTCCTCCCATTCGAACTGCTCTCGATTTTCTCCCATTTGAACTGCCCAGGAAGAAAATTGCGGTGAAATTATTTCTTTTTCTACTCAGTTCTCAGTCGATAACGACCCATAACTTTTTAGGGCTTGGAGAGGGTTTGTGGTAAGGATAATGGTCAGGCTAACGATAAGTAAAATGAGAGGAAGAATGAAGTTGGAGAGATTGATTTGATAAAGCCCTAGAGTAGAGACAGAGGATGATTTTAAGAGCAGAAGTTTTTCTTTGGACGAGCAAGTGCACGATAATGACAATGTGATATTCAAAGGGCAATTATACCTTTAGGAAGCGTGCAATGAGGAAAAAAGAATCACGAACCCGAAAGAAGTGTGACAAGCTTCAAATTGTTAATTAACAAGACCGATGATCAACACGTGAAATAGGGTCGAACCAATCTACTCAGAGGCCCATACCACGGGCCAAACAGACGGGCCGTGCCCAAACGAAAGGAACAACGAGAAGACATGCCGAAGCAAGGGCATCAAGGCACGCTGAGATGGACGGCCGGGGCCGAGACCCCCAGGGAAAAGGGCACGTGTGGAACATGTGAGGAACGCGTGGATAGAATCACACCAAATCATACGGATCTGTACAGAATCGTACATATCGCCACTGCTCCATTACCAACGTACGAATTCAGAAGTTGTTCGTAATGGATAAGGGAATGAAAGCTGGAGTATTATCCAAGTCTTACCCTCTTTAGTCATTTTACTGTCAACCCTAATAAGCAAATGTAACCCTAATTCTACACGTATACATAGAAGAAGGGAGGCTCAGAAAAAGGGTTGGTTGCTGGATATTTGGGCAAATAATTGCTAGTTTACTTAATCTGTTTTAAAGAGAGAAAGCTTGTAACACCATTGATTTTTGCCTTTAGAGCTCAATACAGTAACCACACACACACACAAACGGAGGACGGACTACTGGACCAGCATAAGAGCTGCCGGGGGAACCTACCGTACCCAAAAAATCCTGTTGTCGCACTTCATCTATTTTTCCGTTCGCTCTAACTCATTTCTCAAATTATCTTAGTGGGTCGGGTCGTAAAATTTTGACCACCTACAAATAAGGTAAAATAGAAAATCCAAAAAATTGGTGTCGTGATTATCCTAAAATGCATGGATGTAAGTTTGCTTTCTATATTAATATAGATACTAGAACTTAAAGGCCAAAAATATTAAAAAAATTAATAATTTATTTTTCAACGACTTTGTATCTCATTAACATTCTCCTTATTCTCATGGTATCAAATCATTTGTTATGTCCATTCTAATTGTGCAACAGGGGTTGTTTTAAGATTAAAGGGCTTGCCTCTTCCTTTACATTCTTCTTAGACTCTTGATCATTTTTTCTTAATTCAAGTATGAGAGAGCAGTAATCAACTATTTATCATTTTTCTCAATTCAAGTATAACATTGTAGTAATTATCAATTCATCAATGTGTGCTTGTTGGAATGCTATTTAAGTAGGCGCCGATTGTTGTATCATTTGAGATAGTGTCCATGAATTCATAAGCATCATAGCAAAAGCAAAATTATATTAAGGACATATTATCTACACTAACCTCAATTATAAATTTATAAATTTTCTATCTTTAATTTAATTTGTGTCTTCATTTTCTTGCTTTATAACATTGTGTATTTATTTGTGACTAATTTATCTTAACAAAAACTTTGGTTTAGTCCCTCAACCTAACAATTTAACAAAATTAATCCAAATTCTAAACTTTTATGAAAAAAAATAATAATAATACTTTCACCATATTCTTTAAATTTTAAATGTAGTTTATATTAATTTTATTGTGTGAATCATCAATTTTACCCTTTTGAGTTGCTAACATAAATTTTGGAATTCAATTACACCCACATTTTGGTAGTAAATCTTTGAATAAACTACCCTAATGCCCTTTAAACTACTCTTCGAACCTCACTTTGTCCCTTAAACTTTAAAACGCTATATTTAAGCGAGTAAACTATTGAGCAAGTCTAACATTGACCCCGCCCCAAATTCCATTAAGAGGGTTTACCCTCTGGGACCTGGTTAGTCATGGGGCCGTACACTGACGGTGGTCAAACAAAGTAAGAATCTTTGAGGGTCGGTCACGCATGACATTCACTACATCATCGTCATCATTTATGGTGTTTCTAGGAGCTCGGGTACACTGGGACCAACATCACTAGTGGTACCATGACTATTCTTCAAGACCTCAGTGAGTTTATTGAAGAAACCACTATTCATGGTTTCTAATCGAGCAACCAAATCTTGGTAAGGCCATCCTCGGAATTCTGATTCTCAACAAGTTCAACCTCAGGTGGTTCATTGCGTTGATAAAATGGCCTTTTCCTTCCCTTCTTCGACCCCATTCTATAGGAAGAACAAAAAGAAGTTTCGTACGACAAGTATCATAGGATAACATGAGATTGAAAGATAAGGCAAAAATTCGAGGAGCAAAAGGAATGAACATTCTGGATAGGACTTAATTAGTCATCTTGTTTCAATACCAATTAGCGGCATTTGACTAATGATTTATAGTATAGTCATCCATTGCGTTGCGGTTGACTATAATATAACTCAATAGTCCTTCTGCTACTACGCTAGAAACCAAAACTGATTCCTTGAGTTTTCCCGATTATCTATACAATAAAATGGATAGGATCAATACGAAATGGAATTTCCTAATCTACCCCACTCTCGGCGAAGGAAAAGGAAACCTATGCCTCTGATACCAACCTGTAACGCTCCAAATTCCATTAAGAGGGTTACCCTCTGAGACCCAGTTAATCACAGAGTCGTATAGTGATGGTGGTCAAACAAAGTAAGAATCTTTAATAATAAAGCACAATTTAATAAACAGAGCTAAGATTAATACTGCAACTATCTTATACAAAGCATGCACAATAAGCCTCCAACGAGATCCCAAAATGCAAATCCAAAAATTCCTTAATACACATAAATTCTAGGGAGAAAGTAATACATAATACAACTTCCGAATAAACAAAATGATAAGGGCATTGGTTCTTTCACGTGAAGGACCCTCAATTAATTAAGGTAGAGAAGTTGTCTAAGGAGTAAAGTCATTCCTCTTCCTTTTCCCCGAAGAACTTGCAAATGTACCTATATAGAAAAATAGTAGGAGTGAGTCAAATGGACTCAGTGGGAACCATATAATAGATTTAAAGTGAAAATAGTAATTAGAAGTCCTTTGTATAAATTGCAAGGGAATTTCAAATGTATTAAGTCATTGGGGGAAAAAATTATTAGTATAAAATGTAAAATGACCCTTTTCTAGTGTAACACACACACACACACACACAAATATATATATATATATATATATATATATGTAGCCCTTGTCAACAAAACCTTATAGTATAGTTGATACACGCTCTATCCCATAGATCTCGAGCCATAATCTCAGTAATACTCGCGTCTATCCGAGTGTACACCAGGTCTGCATTTCGTGGCCTTTCACCCACACGGCAGCAGGGCCTCTTTTTCATTTTTATGCACGGTTTCGGGTCTTTCACCCTGGGGCGCTCTATCCCAACTTACGGCTCCATCCAAGGAGACCATACCTGAGACCATTCATGAACTAGCGCTAATAATAATCCCAATCAATTTTCTTTCTAGAATAATTGAACCACAAATACATATATCACATATTTGCACATGATACTTAAAGGTCGAAAAACACCCTAGATGAGGGGTGAATAAGGTTTTTAAAACTTAATTAAATTTTAAAAAATTGTTTCAAAAAGATTCAATGTCTATATCAAGAATCAAGCCAAACAAACAAGCAATCCCAATCATAAACAATGATGTCAAAGCAAATAAATAAAAAGCTAAGAGATAGAATGAATAAACCGAATGAGCCCAAGTCGTTTTGTTCACGCGGTTCAGTTTGTTAGATCGTACGTTCGCGCCCGAGTAGTACCCCCGAGAATTTCTACTATCCAATCTTCTTCGGGTGAAGATCAAACCTTAATACAAATGTTGTTATACACACAACACTCACAATGTATCTATACTCGCTACATTTCTCACAAGATATGCTATCTTGCTTTACAAAGAGACAAACTCTCATTAGAAATGAAGAATGATTTGTTTGTGGTGATACACACTAATACAATAACTCTCAAGTGTTTACAAAATATGAGATGAAGCTCACACTAGAAGTTATCAAGTTTTGATCACAATATATAGCTCAATAGATGAATGATTGATCAAAATGTGTTCTTCAATCTTTGAATATTTGAAGAATAGAGTGTAAGAATGATTCTAGGTGATTTGAAAAGTGTCTAGGATGAGTATATATCTTCGAACAAGATATGGCCGTTTTAATAGAGTAGGTATGAGTTTGGTGCCAAAAATGGTAAAAAAACAGAAATCTAATAGTTAGTTTCTAGGCCATCAGTCGACTGAGCAAGGCTCATCAGTCGACTGATGGGAACTGTCCTACCAATCAAAAGCTCAAAATTTGGACTTATGCATTTTAGCTCCAAAATTAATTCTAATGCTTTGGGGACCTCAAAAACATATTCCTAAGACACTTATTTTCGGAAAAACTCAAAATTTGATCATTTGAATTTAATATGAATTTATTTTAAAATTGGTTTTTGCAAGAATGATGTTTTGGAAGAATTTTGATTCAAACTTGATTTTGATCAATCTAAGAGTGCTATAACAATATATATGAGCTATATGAATAATCAAACAAGAAACTTTACAAAGATCTAAAGCACTCACTTAATTTATAAAGCTAACGAGTCTTCGAGGCTTTAGAAAGTTTCTTCGGTTCTTCACTTGCTTTGAGCTTTTGATCCTCATTGATTTGCCATTGTGGGTATGCTATGATCATGTTGTTGTTTATGATGCAAGACTAATGTATTTCAGAATACATAGATGATTGAGTTCACCATCGATTTTGTCGGTTATGTCCATGTATGATAATTGTAATTGTGGCTATACTTAAAACATCAACTTAGTTAAATTACACATGATTAATGTTACTGTTATTATCAAAACAAAATTAGTGACTTTTAGGTCAACAATAGCAATGAGGAGATCAACAAAGGAATTCTTGTATAATAAGCTCAACAGGTGTGCTATGAATCATTTATCAAGTGTTTCATAAGGAAATTATACCTTGTGGACCTTTAAGAGAAAATACTAGCTTCATATCAAAGGTCATATTTCATAAAGCTAGGGTTCAAGTGGGTTTTTGTAAAACAAGAAATTTCTCGTCGAATAATATTATTTGAACGTTATTTAGGCTAATGAAATCATCAATTTCAACATCATAACTTAATCTCAACATATAATCAAAGTGTTTGTAAATAACCTAGGGTTTTTGTTCAAACATGGAGTATAACAGAAATCAAACAATAATAAGTTGGAAAATAAGTTTGATACTCAATTCCCACCTCTAGGAAGCTTTAATTCCTAAATTAATGGTTGGATCAAGTCTTACTCCAAGAATCTGAAATCCTAGGTGCTTCCCCTTGCTTTAATGGAGGTTGAAGATGAAGATGGGGGTGGAAGTGTGTGCATCGAGGCTTGATGCAAGAAGATAGATACTCCCCAAGCTCTAAAACTCATCCTCTAACAAGCTCGCAAGCTCATATCTCTCCCTTTGGTGTTCTATGGTCTAAAATGGGGGAGAATAGAGTTTAAAATGGTGAAGAAACAGGTCAAATGCGATCAAAATTGACCTTCAGGTTTACCATGTCAATCATGGTGATCATGAACTGAGATTTTGTGTACTGCCAGCTCCATGATCGATTATGGCCTTGGTCCTATAACTCCTACCACTTCTTTTTAGATTTTAACCTGAAGATATTGTTATCTTAGCATGACTTTAACACGAAACTTATAGAGGGGTTTGAGAAGAATCTATAGCCGCTGACAGGGACTCATTTGGACAAGGAATGAAGAAGTTACGGCTTGCCAAAGTTAGGCAAAATTTATAAATCGCGTAGAACCAAAACTTGCATTTTGGATACCGTTTTTAATGCGAACCACCCAAATGATGAAACGATTACTCATACAAGCTTAGTTATACAATTACAACTTGGTCAAGGTATAAGATCACAAAAAGGGTAACCCAAATCATAATAAAACTAGCCGAAACAATACTTATCAATTAAACGGAACAAGGTGAGAGTTTAAGCATAAAATTAGGCCAGGGGTATTACACTTTGTCCAAATTCTCAGTTAAGTTAGATGGAAATAGGTCATGTGCCACAGGGAAAAATTGTCAAAGACAAAAAAATATGTTAAAGAATGTGACGCCCCAAATCCCATAAAGAGGAATTAACCTCCGGGATCCGGTTAATCATAGATACCGTACGTTGACGGTGGGTAAATGAGAGATCATTCCTGGGAGTAATGCAAAATTCATAACCTAATTAATAAGATTAAATTCAATTCTATGTCCGTAACATACAAATTGTTCATGACATGAGAAAATACGAACTGATGCACCAGCTAGCCTCCAACGAGGTCCCAAATACAAGGTTTACAACTCCACACTACGTTCGTAAGTTCTAGTAGAAATACAAAGCGATACATGTCCTTAACTTCCGAATAAATCAAAATTTCAAGAACATTTGTCCTTCCGTTGTGAAGGACCCTCAACTAGTTAGTGGTAGAGAGGCCTTCTAAGGAGTAAGGTCCTTCTTCCCTTTCCCTTGTAACAACCTGTTTCCTTATCCCTCGAGAATCACGATCCAAATTGTAACTAACGCGATTTCAAGCCCCTAACAGCGAAATTGTGTTCCGAAGGGGTCGCTATGTCTCGGAGACTTCAAATATATCATATTAATATATTTAATCTTGTTAAAGTATTATAAGTCATCTCGGGTGACTCGGACGAAAATCGGTCCTGAAATCTTAAGTTCGGTCCTACACGAATAAATTGTTTTTACCCAACTTTGGGGCTCTGTAACTTCTTCGCCTTTTATCCGAATTGGACTCTATCTTCTCTTGTGCCTAGGAATCATAGCATTCTACAACTTTCATGTTTTGACCGAAGTCCAATTCACACTCTTTGTTAGTCAAAACTGCGCGTCAAGTAGGCCAGTTGAAAAACAAAATTGTTCGTTCAGTTGCGCTTCAGTAGAACGCAGTCTTCGTTGAATTTATGGGAATTATATATCCAGAATTTGGGGATATTTCCTTCTATAAAGTTGTATATCTTTGAATTATATTTCCATGGATATAAAGATTACCTCAATCGGACATTTGAGCAAGAAGTTATGGACATAATACGAACAGTGCGCAAAATATTTTTCTACTCAGGATTGACCCGACCCAACCCGGTTTGTCCCTATTTTATCACCCAAAAACCTCATTTCTTCTCCCATTTTCGACCATAATACAGACACAACACATAGAGGGTTCTAGAGAGAGAGATGTGAGCTTCTTAAGGGATTATTGAGGGATTATCATATCTACACAAGATTTGGGCAAATTTTTACACTATTCATCTTCTTCTTCCTCTCCTACACCATTGAAACAAAAACTTGAAGCTAGGATTTTTAAAATTGGTGTCTACACTTCACCAAACTCATCAAGCTTGTGGAAATCATCTATAGAGGTGGGAACATTAGTATTAAAAATCTATTTTAAGAGTTTATGCACTCAATAACCATTTTCACGTCAATTTGGGGATTTTCTATATATTATGATTTCTGAGCATACATGAGATTTGGCCTATGATTTATGATTGTAATGGTTGATTATCACTTATTATTGGTAGTATATCATAATTTTCCATGTAACTCTCTTGTTTCACTGATTTACAACAAACTCTTGTTCCTGGTCTCTAGCGCGCGAGTGCGTATAAACTATTTGGGTACTATAAAATTTTGATATGCGCTAGACATGGGGTGATATCTATAAGTTGACCCATATTATGTTTTAAAATGATATATACAACCTTCATACACACTGTTGGGATAAAATGAGTATAAAACCCTTACATACGTATACGACATTAAACAGTACTCTATGCTCCACTTATACACAACACTATACTTGAGATTAAAAGTATAATTGGGATATAATTTCATATATATGTGGTGTCGTTGTTGTACTTGAGCTACCGATTCATGATTTACGAGATTTGTTACTTGCCAGGCTAGTCCGTAGCTACGCTGGTTAAGTTTACAAGTTTATTTTGAACAAGTAAAGTATTACGATCATGAGGGGAGGTTTACATAAAACCTTTATATTATATAAATTTTATATTTTACTTGGCTTGGTGCCAAACTTGTGGAAAACTACTAAACCTCTCAAATGCCTGATATACTTATTTAATCACAAATTGACAGACTTGGAGGACCGGCTCTAAGTACAACAATAATACCACTACTGATTTCATAATACATATACATATACGGATGGGCCTTGTTGAATATACATTTGAGTTTATTATATGATGTGATAGATATTTTATATTTTCTTCAGTTCCAGCTTTGGTATTTGCTTATAGAGGTTTTATAAGGAAACAAATGTAGTATTTTGTTATCTTTATATGGTTTGGTTAGTTGATGGATATCATTATGAATGATTATATTATTTCATGGGCACAATTACACATCTGTTGATCGATACTTGGGTTGTCTGGAGATAAATACATATGTGATTGCGCTCATCCATGATTGGTCCCAGGTTTGGCCTCTAAAGGTTGGAGCCATAAGTTGGAACCAAGTGCCCCTGGGTGAAAGACCCGAAACCGTGCACGAAAACGAACGAGAGGCCCTGCTGTCGCGTGGGTGAAAGACCACGAAATGCAGACCTGGCGGACGCTTGGATAGTGGTGGATTATTTGAGTTAATTGCCTCAGGTGAGACATTTCTAGATGATGCAATTATAGTGCCGGGTTTTGCAAACTAGCCACCGATTTTACCTATATGAATGCTAGTGGGTAGTATATAATTTCTTGTTATGGAGTACCCGTGTCTTAACGATACTTATTTTTTTTAGTACGTATGATGCTTACGGTTATGTTATATTACTAGAGCGGTTTCAATTATATTTTCTGTAATCTTTATTTTATTATATTATATTTTGGGAACGGGAAAGCATTTGGCATGAATATTATAAAAAGATTTTCAAGGCATTGGCATTATGAACCTATAAAAGTTCATAGATCAAAGTAAGGGAGTATTCATACAATATATACACGTAAGAGAAATTACTTTCATTATTTCACGTGGCATGCATCATTTTAAAAGGGTATTTTGTATACAACATCTTATAGTTCCCACTGAGCCTGTTTGGCTCACTCTCATTTTTCCAAACCAATGTTGCAGGTGTTCTCAGGGATGGTGTGCTAGTAGCTCTGATGACCGTTTACTAAAGTCATTTGGAAACGACTTGTATGCTAGTTCTTTATTTGATAAAATGTTTATGTATTGTATTGTTATATGTATTGATGTATAAAGGCCATTTACTTCTTTTACTGGGACCTCGTTGGAGGGATTGGTATAAATGTATATGTTGGACATTTGATTTTTATGATTAAAGCTTATACAGATGTGGAGTCAATCCTTGTTTTTTTTAAAAAAATTACAGGTTTTGGTTTTGTTAAAAATACGAACTCCACATGTCAAAATCTTCTAAAATATGGCCCTACACTTGATTTCTTTCTTATTGGAATCTAATTAAGTGTATTAAAACCCGCCGTCACCTACAACACCGTGTTTAATTGAGTCCCGAAGGTGTAAATCTCGGAACGGGATTCGGGGCGTCACATAAGCACTTGCAAATGTACCTAGATGGAAATTAATAGGAGTGAGTCAACTAGACTCAGTGAGAATCATATAATATATGTTGTAAGAGAAATTAAGTATGTACAGTAATTGGAGAATAAAGCATTTGCGTTATTATGAAAAATACTTTTTTAACCCATGTATAAGGCAAACTCCGATGTCAAATGAAATCCGATAAGCATTAAGCCAAAACTCAGTGATCCCCACGTCTATCCAAGTGTACACCAAGTCTGCATTTCGTGGCCTTTCACCCACACGGTAGCAGGACCTCCCGTTAGTTTTCGCGCACGATTTCAGGTCTTGCACCCAGGAGACTCTGTCGCAACTTCCAGCCCGTTTAACGAGATCATACCTGGGACCAATCATGGACTAGCGCCAAAGTGTAATCTTAACAACATGTCAACTGGCTCATTTAAGAAACAATTATGCCAAATACATGTTTTCCAATAATCCCATATAAAACATATAGTGTAATCAATAAGAGAAATCTTATATCAATAATTTCAACTAGTATAATAAATCATCGATAAGTGTTTTGTGAGTGATTCCCACCACTTAAAGCCTTAAGAGTGAACAATAAGCTTTTATAGTAAGGTTATTAAGAATAAGGTGAGGTCCAAGTGGGTTTTGATGCAAATCAAGCGATTAGCCATAATTTCTCGTTGTATCAAGGAATTTAAACAATGTTTAGACTATTCAATCCATCAATTTCAATATTTAATCAAAATCCCAACATATACACATAAAACCATTTAGAAAAACTTAGGTTTTTAACATGAACATGTGGTAAATTCATAACAAAGCAATAATAAGTTATAAAGTAGGTTTTAGTGCTAGATTCCCACCTCAATAAAGCTAAATCTTTGAGTTTGGAGGGTTAAATCAAGCCAAACCCGTTGAATCTCGAAATCCCCCAAGTTGTAGCTTCTTGCCCTAGCAATGGTGGAAAGAGTGATGAAGATGAAGATGGAAATGGTGGAAAGGATGATTCTTTGTTTCAATCTTGAATCTATGATGGAATCCCCCAAGAACCCATTAATTTCTCTCTCTCTCTCCCTCCTTCTAACCTCTGAATGTGAAGGTGTGAATAATGGAACGAAAAGGGATGTTTTGGGGTTAAAAATCGAGTCAAAATGGGTCAAAAAGGAGTCTGTACAGATGAGCAGGATCGATCTTGGTCCAAGTAAAAGTACGCTGGTTAGGTTTTGCCAATAATTTCTGATGAGCAAGATCGATCTTGCTACCAAGATCGATCTTGGTCCAAGTGAAAAGCGCCCTATTTTGAAGCTGCTCAATTTTCACCCTAGCAAGATCTATCTTGCTAGCAAGATCGATCTTGCAAGGCACAACACTAACCTCACCTGTTACATTAACCACCAGACCTTTGTCTCAGGCAAACACGAAACTTGTAGAGGGGAATGATACGAAACTTTTGGCACTGACGAAGACTTATTTGGGTATTGGATAAAGAAGTTATGGCCCCTCAAAGTTGGCTAAAATTTCATTAATCACGTAAAGTCACAATATGCGATTATAGCCTCATTTATAATTCGGACCATCCGAGTTATGAAACGATTATTCATGCAAACTTAGTTTTACAATTATGGCATGCCCAAGGTGTTAAACCATGCAAAATTAACCCGGATCATAATATGGCTAGTCAAAACGACAATTTTTCAATTAAATGAAGTTAAGCGTGAATAATTAAACCAGGGGTATTACAAAAAAGATCTTCAACAAATCAAATCTTCTTGTTCCCTAAGAATTTTTTCAAATATAAGATGGGATCTTCTTTGATTAGTCTAATACAAAAGAAAGTCCATTACCCACTTGAATTTTCACTTTAGATTTAAGTTTTCCACTATATTCAATTTAGATAACCAAAAAATAACATTAAAAACGTGGCTCTGCCAACATCAAATAATGCTCACAGACCACTAATAATGGCCATGAAAATCGAGATCATTAGAGTTCTTAGTTCTGTAACCCAATTCCATTTCTGGGTCTTGCTCTAATGTCGTTGTACCCAAGATCCGACCTAATTTGTTTAGGAATTTTGAGTCATTTTTTCCTCGGCTTCCCTTGTTTCACTGGATTCAGAACTATCTCGATCAAGATTAATGGGATTGATAGACTATGAGAAGTATATATAGGTGTGGACGCCATAGACAGTACCGCAGGAAGTGCGTCCTAATTTTGTTGTTTTGTGGAAATATATAAGTAAAGACTCATTAGTTTTGCACTTCCAGTGGGTTTGGCCTATTGTGCGTGCTTGAATTAGAGTCGTCAATCCGTTTTACCCAGAGCCGGCTATGATGGCATGCAACCTAGGCATTTGCCTAGGGCCCCAAATGGGGTGGGGGCACCAAAAAAAAAAAAAAAAATAGTTTAGGTAGCGAAATGTAAGGAAATAAAGTTGAGGGGGCAGTTTGAAAAAAAAAATATGTCAAAAGGAGGCAGAGAGCAGCTGAGCGGCAGTGTGATATTTCATTTCCCCTTTTCCTCCTTTTATTTCCGCTGGCTGCTCTGCCTCTGTTCTTTCTCTCCATTTTCGCACTTCCCATTCCCACAAACCCACGGCTCCTTTCTCCTCTCCACGAGTCCACGGCTCCTTCTTTCTCCTCTTCACCTCCAAAGCTTTATGCACGGCTCTACCCACACCCACTACCCACGAGATTAAGCCTTCAAAAGTCCACCAAGGGCACCAATTTTATCAACCAAGGTTAAGATTCTTAAGCCCTAATTTTTTAATTTTTCATTTTTCATTTTCTCTTTTTCTATTTCTTTCATATTTCTTGATTTTTAATTATTTAGCAATTATTATGATATTGATGCTTGTTGATTGTTGATTATTTGATTATTTATTGATTTTATTCCATATTTCTTGATTTATAATTATTTAGCATAATATTGATTTGTTGGTTTATTTTTGCTAAATCTAGTTTAGACTTTAGTTTAATCAAGTTCTATACTAGTTTTGCCAATAGGTACTATTATTTATGAATTATGATATTGATTTTATGATTAGTTAGAATTTATTATTTATGATATTTCTTGTATAATATTAGGTGTATTTATCATTGTCTCATTGATGGTGATTGTAAATTTTTTCTTTGATTAGTTTTACAATGTCGGGCAAGCGGATACAAGATTCGGGAAGCAAAAAGAGAAAAATTCAAAAAAGAAAAGAGTTGGTTATACAATCTATTGCCGGTTCCATGGATAGGTATGTTAAAAAAAAACCTACTCCTTCACTTTCAAATGAAGATAATGTGAATGTGGATATGGTTGTGAATGATGAATATGTGAATATTTTAGATGAGAATGCAAATGTTGATATTGAAAATGTGAATAGGAATGTAAATGATGAAAATCTCAATGTTGATAGTGAAAATAGGAATGAGAATGTAAATGATGATAATGTGAATGTTGATGGTGAAAATAGGAATGAGAATGTAAATGATGATAATGTGAATGTTGATGGTGAAAATAGGAATGAGAATGTAAATGATGATAATGTGAATGTTGATGGTGAAAATAGGAATGAGAATGTAAATGATGATAATGTAAATATTAATGTAGATGATTTAAATGATCCGGGAAATTGGAAAGTACATATTTCTCAAAAAGAAATAGATTTACTAGTTGAGAGAGGTCCTGTAAGAGTGAGTGGTCTTACATATCCGGTTGATAAAAAACGAAGCTTTAGTGACAAATTATATACTCGGTGTTTAGCAAATGGGGAAAAATATGATAGGCCGTGGTTAGTTTACTCACTGTCGAAGAATAAGGTATTTTGTTTTTGTTGTGTATTATTTAAAAAAGGGGGTTGTCAAGTCCTTTAACTACTGCGGCTCAAGGGTATAATGATTGGAATAATATATATTGTAGACTTATGGAGCATGAAACGAGCAATGAACATATTCGTAGCATGACATCTTGGACGGAAGCGGAAGTAAGACTAAAAAAAAGGGTTACAATTGATGCTTCTCAAGAAAGGGCTATTAATAAAGAGAAGGAATATTGGAGAGATGTTTTGAAGAAAATTATGGTGGTTGTTAAAACTCTTGCTAGTTGTAACTTAGCTTTCCGTGGAGATAATGAGAAGATCAATGACAAGCAAAATGGAAACTTTTTAAAGATTATTAATATGATTGCGGAGTTTGATCCAATAATGCAAGAACACCTTAGGCGTATACGGAAGAAAGAGATTCGAAACCATTATCTTGGCCATAATATTCAAAATGAGATGATACAATTGCTAGCAAATGAAGTCAAAAAGAAGATCCTTCAAATTGTAAAAAATGCGAAGTATTTTTCTGTTATTCTTGATTGCACTCCGGATGTTAGTCATGAGGAGCAAATGTCACTTGTAATAAGATGTGTAAATGTTTCTACAAGTCCTATACGAGTGGAAGAGTTTTTTATTACATTTGTGAAGGTGGTTGAGACAACTGGAGAAGCCCTATTTCTTGAGCTTAAAAAATTGCTTGAGACTCATGAGCTTGATTTTAACAACGTGAGAGGACAAGGTTATGATAATGGTTCAAACATGAAAGGAGACAACAAAGGTGTACAAGCTAGAGTCTTACGAGAATATCCTAGAGCATTTTACACTCCATGCGGTTGTCATTCTCTTAATCTCGCCCTTTGTGATATGGCTATGAGTTGTCCACAAGCGAAGACATTTTTTGGCGTGGTACAACAAATTTATAAATTATTTTCAAGTTCGTCCATCTTTTATTCACTTTATTAATTTATTTACTTTATTAATTTATCTACTTTAATTTATTTACTTTATTAATAATTTTATGGCTACCAATAATTTCAGGTTCAACAAAACGATGGGAGATTTTTAAGCAATATGTTAAAGATCGTGATGGAAATGGTCTCACTCTTAAGTCATGGTCGGATACACGTTGGGAAAGTCGTATTGCTAGTGTTAGAGCAATCAAATTTCAAGCACCACAAATCAAGCAAGCATTGGAGCATTTGGCGAAACATAGTAATGATGCTAGCACTGTGAGTGATGCCAAGTCCTTATCTGAATATGAAATGAACTTTGATTTTCTTGTTGGCATGGTTATTTGGTATGAGATATTAAGTAAGGTTAACAAAGTTAGCAAAGTACTTCAACAAAGAGACATGAATATGGACGTGGCTATAAGTCTCTTAAAAGGTCTCATTATTTTTTTTGAAGAATATCGAGAAGAAGGGTTTGAGAAAGCCAAAATTGAAGCTGAAAAGATTGCCCTTGAATTAAATATTGAATCCCAGTTTCGTGAGACACGTACTCGTACCAAAAAGAAATTTTTTGATGAGAACACAAGGGATGAGCAAATAGATTCTGTGGAAAATGCATTTAGAATCACATATTTCTTATTAGTTGTTGATAATGCTATTTCTTCACTTAATAGTAGATTTGAACAATTTCAAAAATATGAAGAGACTTTTGGATTCTTGTTTAATTTGAGTAAGCTAAAGACTTTAGGCGATGAGGATTTGATGCGTTCTTGTGATACCCTTGGAAAGTTTTTAAAACATGGAGATGACGGTGATATTGATGCCGTCGAGTTGTTTTCAGAACTACAATTGCTAAGAAAATCATTACCTGAAGGCACAACGAAAGCAATTGAAGTTTTGGGGTATATAAAAGAAATGCATATTTGTTTCCCACATGCTTGGGTAGCTTATAGAGTTTTACTGACTATACCAGTGACAGTTGCTACTGCAGAGAGAAGTTTCTCAAAGTTGAAGTTGATAAAAAATTATCTTCGATCAACAATGTCAGAAGATAGATTAAGTGGGTTAGCGATGTTATCTATTGAAAAAAGAGTGTTAGGTACCATTGATTGTAGTGATGTAATTACTAATTTCGCACTTCAAAAAGCACGAAGAATAGGCTATTAGATTGTACTGGGATTGTTTTGTATATTTTTGTTACAAACTCGAAGATTTATCTATTAATCTTATGTTAATTGTTGTCTTAATTATGTTAATTATTTTTTTTTATTTGATAATTGATTGGTTTTAGTTTTTGGATTTATTTGATTTTAAATTATTAATTATTATGATTTTAAGATTATTTTGTTGAAGAAGATAACAATGATACAGGGCCCCATTTTTCGTAAACATTAAGTTTCGCTTGGGGCATCACTTTTGCTCAAGCCGGCCCTGGTTTTACCCTATAACGAATAAGGACGGGTACACTACAGATTAACAAAGGTGATCAGATCATACGTTTTAGGCACCCCCACTGCTGCAGCTTTCGGTTTTTTTTATCTTATGTGATCAACTATGTGTATGTGTGTGGAAAGTGTACAATTAGTATTACCTAAGCTTTGTATTTATATGCTCTGCTGCATTTTATTGGCAAAGACCGATGTAAGTTTTGAGTATCATCACCTTTTTCATCCTATCACCTCCATCTTATACCACCATCATCCCAACCCCCATCCCCACCATCACTACCAGCCTTTTCCTTCCCACCCCACCATCCCATCCCATCACTGCCACCACCACTTTATATTCTCTCTCATTTTCATTGTGTATTGTATATATATATATATGTATATTGACTTGCAGCAAATAATTCAAATTTGTAACACCTAAGTGTAGGTTTTCGGTCAAGTATAAATAATTAGTAAGTCCGAGGTCGAATCCACATGGAGGATGTGCAGTTCTTTGAGCTAGGAATGTTTTCTTTCAAAGCATGTGATTAGCATACTACGATAAAAAAAACTAACAAAATTATATTTACATTGACATTTAACCTATAGAAAATTAATTTATAATTGAATTCCAACCCGAAATATTACCGCACCGGCATACACGTTCCTTACGGACATGTAACAAACAAACTAGCTGAACATTCGTAATTAATTCATGCTCATTAAATCAACCAAACAAAACAGCGTATATAAACTTATGAATCGAAAAGTATTTAAAAAAAAAAAACTAAACATGCAAAAAACTACGCTAATAATTAACAAAGTGTTAATTAAATTAAGAACTGAAATTTAAGTACATGCGTAGACTCCAATAATTAAATTATAAAAGTAACCTTCAAAATCTACTCAAAACCTTCGTCTCTAACTCCTTATGCACTCCAAAAATAAAATGCAAAATCTATACACAGTAATCTTTAGTAAAGACAAAATAAAATAAAGAAGATGACAAATTTGGATGTGTGCTTGGCTGTGCACGTGGCTGTTGATTTTTATGATAGTGGTTGTGTTGATTCCCTCTTTTTATTTATAACTTGTCACTAGGGTACCTTCATTAAGTGGAATGGGTCATGGGCTTGGCCAATGAGTGACTTTAATTAACTATTTGCAGCAGCTTCAAAAATAATGGAAAAGTATGACAAAGTCTTGGCGGAGCCAGGATTTCGACTAAGTATGGGTGAAATTCAAAGCACAACAAATCATATTTAAAGGCTTAAAATTTTAACGCAAACATAATAGCATTAATAATAATATATCGTAACTAAAATAGCAAATGCAAAAAATTACAATAACATTCTATGGTTTTTCATATTTTGAAAGTATTGCAACACTTCCTCTTTGTCAATGTTATTAAAAATTTGATGTTCAATGTATGTCACCAAACAATCCTTCATAAATTCATCTTTGATTCAATTACATAATGCACCCTTGATGATAATCATTGCTGAGAAAGCTCGTTCAACACTTGCCGTTCCAATAAGTAAGAGTAAGGCCAATTTGATAAGCAAATATAGCAATGGATAACAAATATGCTTCTCGATTTCAACCATTTTTCGAGCAAAGCTCACTAATCCCCTTCAAACTAAAAAAATCATCTTTACAGTTCACATCTTCTATATAGTTTTCAAGTTATTATAAGGATAAAACTTTCCAAACGGCAGCAATTTTTGCAAATCAAAAGCGGAGAATGACTTTGTTGGATCAGGCATGCCATACACATAAACAACTCCGTATTGATCTCATCAAATGGTTATTCAACTCATGGAGTTTCAAAACTGCATAAAACAAGTCAACATGATAGTAATAGAGATTTATTTTTACTTCAATATTTCGACGTGATCGCCCGTGTACTACAAACAAGTCATCCACATTTGGAATGCCTATCTCATTCTTAGTACAAAATGAAAAGACAATATCAAATAAAGACTCCCACCCATCATCTCTCGGTCTTTCCCTCTACACATAGATACACTCATATATATGTTTCTGCATATATATATATATATATATTGTTTTCTCAAAAAATACCCCATATATAATAAAAAAATCAAAACCAAATAAAGGCACTCACCCCTTGCTGCCCCTACATAGCTCCACTAATGTGTGTGGGGATTGAACTCTAATCCACAAGAATTGGGGCTTTTACGCTTGCCATTTGGGCTAGGCTCACTATTTGTTAAGATTTGCAACCTCAATTTCCTTATTCATTCACGTTGAAATATGATCCTCTGGCGCACTATTCGTATTTTGCCTGTAACTTTTTACTCATAACTCCGATTGATGCAAGGTTTTTGCCTATGCATAGCTAAGTCGAATTTCTACAACTTATTTCTCTGGGGATTTTCTCAAATTCCTTGTTGATAAGTACCATAATTGGCTTGAATAGAGGTACTATACGCTGTAAATATCTTCTTCGTCCGAAAGTTCCTCGGTTTGATTCCATTGAGCTATTCTTTGCTTGGGATTGTTTTATTGGCTTCTCTTGAACATTTTCATTCACTCCATTTAAGCTTGGGCTTGGTATTTTCTTTGGATTTAATTCTAGAACTCAATTTGTCTACGAATTAGTCGGCACGACTAATTTTGAGGGAATTGGCTAAAAAATCGCATTTACTAATTTTTTACATGTAAAAAGTATAAAATGCACTAAAAACAAATATATTATCCAATTTCATGATTAAAACTCAAATACCAACAATTTTGAATAATTAGAATCAAATTTATGCATGTTAAGCCACTTAAAAATGTCCAAAAATGCAATATTTTGGCTCGTTCATATATATATATATATTACTCACAACATCACCTTCCTTCAACTCTCACTCTAGGTTTAACCCAAATTAAATTTTATTCTAATTTTGATTTTGAAGGATTAATTTCAATTAGGTTTTGATTTGATTTTAGTATAGGTGTTTGGATATATATATATATATATAGAGAGAGAGAGAGAGAGAAAGAGAGAAAGAATAAAGAAGTGAAGATGAAAGGTTAGAGGAAAGGGAAGATGAAGTGGTGGTAGCATTCATCAGCGGCGTAGCGGTGATTTCTCTCTCTAAAATTTATTTTTCCAATATTACATCTAGGGATTTTACATAAGTTTGGATTTTAATTTTTGATTTGGATTCTAATTAAAGAGAGAAGAAATGTGTCAGGCTGAGATATATAGAGAAAAATCATATAAAAAGATTTTAGGGTTTTTGGGAAAAATAAGAGGGAAATCGAATGTTTTCTCCCTCTAATTTTTTTTCTTTTTTTTATTAAAAAATGACATTCTCTTCTTTCCCACACGTAAAGCGATCTCTTGGGAACCGCCAACCATGATTGGTTATGCAGTTAATGAACCTGAAAAGTGATTCCCACCCAATTCAAACATGATGCCGACTAATCACGAGTTGCCACGTGCCTTCTCCCTGTCTATGGATTTGAAAACTTCCTTAAGAAGATTCGTCCTCGACACTTATTTTCTTTTTTAATAAAGACCATTGGGGAACAGTGGTCGACTTGACCAAGCACACAAGCTCAATTCGGCATTGCCAAGCTTATGCGCTTGGGGGACAATTGTGAGTGATGGAAATTATTAGGGCCTAGTGATAGGCCCAAATTACCTATCCTTGCTCACAAGGGATTCAAGCTTGCCCCCTCACTGGCCCAAAGGATAAACGAAGGGCAGCGTCAAGGGGTGGCCAAGCCACCAACCTAGAGTTCAATTCATGCTAAGATAGGCAACTCGGTGAATCACAATGAAACAGTTGTCCCATCCGTACAGAAGAAACCCTCAGACTTGTTTAAGCAAGCTACCTGGAGGATAAGAACCAAGCTAAGAAACACTTTACTGCCGAGGTGGTCGCCTCAACCAACCACAATCTGCCAGGTAGGCAGATGCATCGAGGTCTCCATTTTAGCCAATTTGTAAAAGGAGACAACTATCCTAAACACCTTCAGAGTGAAAAGGACAAGTTGACTTATAAAAGATACAAGA
Organism: Lonicera japonica; assembly: GCA_021464415.1. NCBI lineage: Eukaryota > Viridiplantae > Streptophyta > Magnoliopsida > Dipsacales > Caprifoliaceae > Lonicera > Lonicera japonica. Next base: position 78,718,731 of record CM038464.1, on the reverse strand, counting down.
TTGGCGCTCAAGAAAGCCTTTTTTGGTCATTTCACACCAGGGTGTGTAACCCTTGTCCTATCACTATAATATTAATAGGCCATGGAGATTTTCATTTATTTTATGTAAACTTTGGTTATTCTAGCTATTAAATACTGTGTAATTGAGCATACAAGGATAAAGAGTTCAAGAACTATTCTCTTACTCTTAACTCTTTCCTGCCAAAAGCTAATAACAAAGTAAACACATACTAAAAGGAGGATGTCATGTTATAAGAGACTTAAATGTCCCTATGCAGACCTACCTTAACAAAAATTGACTGCTTTAGTCTTGCATTTATTACTGTCATAAAAATTCTCAAATTTAAAGCAAATCAAAGAGTTGTTGGGAACTTTAATACTATGCGCGGGCCCAATAATTTTGGACCACACCATGACGATTGATATTTGAAGTGTATGTAATTTATTTCCCTATATTTTTTCATTTGATTTTTATAATAACATATTTTAAGATTTTTTAGATCTCTTTTGATTCAAAAAATACTATAATACGTCATAATCTTTTCATTTTATTTGGTTTCTATTTTTAGATATGTTTTAGATATGTTTCTTCAAAGATTTCATCCATTCATTTTATTCTAAATTTTAGTTTTAAAAGTATAAATATCATATCTGTTAGTTTAATGATTGAAAATAAATTGTGTTTGTATTACTTGTTAAAATAAAAACAAATTATATTAAACTCTCCCATAGTTAGTCAAGTTTCCGGGTTGGCTCCTTGAACTTTTTAACATAACATTATACCCCCTTTATCTATGATACATTTAAACTTGACAAAATTCTGTTACTACACCATTAAAAGTTTAACAAAGAATAAGCATCTGCCTTGAACAAGATGAAAAAGTTAATTAAATTGACAAAATTGTCCAGCAATATTCTGAACTAGGATTAACAATTCCAACGTCATGTTAATCCTATCAATTCTAATTCTAATCAAATTCCAATTCTAAACCCAAAAGTATTAATCTTGTTTTCCAAACACCCTTTAAACCCCTTGTTGCCAAACACTCCCCAAAGCCCTGTGTTTCAACTTCTACATCCCCAATTCCTCTGGTCGGAGCTCGGAGGTCTAAGATTCGGCACGAAGTTCTTCCGGTGTCTCGATATCACCTTGGCGAAATCACCCAGCACAACTCCACTGTTAGCGCCGTCGTCTTTGTGAAGCACTACAATCATCGATCATCTTTGCGGTGGATCTACACTCAAATCTATGTATAAACACATGTACATACAAACATATATAAATATATATAGAGAGAGATACATATTATATATATTTATATAAATCTTGCAAGTGTTGAAATATATTTATGTAGCATGTATAGTCTCTCTCTTCATTCTTCTTATATTGGCTGAAATTGGAGAGGAGATGAGGTTTGGGTTTGGGGTTTGATTTTGATCCTGATGAGAGGGAGAGTGGGTTACGTTTTGGGGTCGAGTACCATTGTCGAAGTGAGGTCATACTGGATTTCAGTGGTTGCTTGGTTAGTGTTGCAATTTGCAATAGTGGGTTAATGATGGGAAGGGGTGGGTTTGAGTATTTGAAGGGGCGGGTCACCGGTTCTTCAGGTTGCCGGTGGAGGAGAGAAGGAAGTATTTGAAGGGGAATTTGGTGAATGGCACAGTGGAGTTGAAGACAAGCTTTAGTCCTGAGAAAGAGAAGGTGCTTGAGTGGAGGGATATTTTGTCTCATTTTTATAAGGGAGAGGAAGATGATGGAAGCCAGAAGTATTGGCCTTCTGTTTCAAAGTAAATTTTTCTCAATTATATAACTCATCTGTTTTAACTAATGCTTTCTATTTTTGTTATCTTTAGAGCATGTTCATCGGATAGGATAAAACTTAAAATAAATTTAGCAATTATTTTTTAAATTTTAAAACCTGCATATAACATGAAAAGTAAAAATATGTAGTCATACTACTGTCCCACACTTGTATGATTTTTCTTTCTAAAAAAAAAAATAAAAAATCATAAGAAAGAACTCTCACTTGTATGAGCTTTAAAAAAAAAAAGCAAATTTTTCAACCATACAAGGCTGACACCCTCGTATGGCTTCCTATGGCAATTCTTTTTTTAAGTTTGTCTCTCTCTCAAATGAGTGGAAAAAATAAATAAAAACCAGAAAATACCCATTCGAGTGAGTTATAATAATATGGGCTCTTTTTATGTTTAATATGAGTGTACTACACTCGTATGAGTTATACGAGTAATCTTCATCCGTATAGTGTAAAATTTAAAAGAATGATAAATTTACTCGTTCTCTATTCTATATAACAAAATTTAGTTTCCTAAATTTCTCTGATGTGGCTTGAGGCAGGGTAAATTTAGCCATTTAACCTCCCCGGTGTACATGCTCTTATAAGATCAATTGTTGGTTAGAAATAACAAGTACTTCTAAGTGCAGGAATTTCACCTTATATAGATGCTTAATTGATAAGATTCCCATTGCTCGGGCCTGAATAAACATTAAAGAATACAAGCCCAATTATCAATAAGCTCAATTTAGGTGGTATTTGATAAAAAAAAAATTGAAAACCTAAAAAACTATTTGTTTAGTTCTAAAAATTGTATCTGAAAAAATGTTGGTTTTTAGAATATAAAATATATGAAAACTGAACTTTTTTTAGTATGACAAATTTTCCCTTATTAGTTTATTTGGATCACATGATTTTAAATAAAAATAAAAAAGACCATATAATTTAAACTTTTCAACCAAGCTAACCCATTTCATTTATAAAAATTATTAATCACCCATAATTTTATATCAAAGTAAAATTAATTAAGCATTATAATCAAATGCAATGCAATGTTATATATATATGGTTTATTCTGCTATGGTATCTATAAAGGTTAGAGAAATCTTTTCTTTTACAAAAAAAAAACCATGAAAACTGAAGTAATTTGAACTCACACTATAAGCAACCAAATTTCAAAGTATAATACACTACTAAACTCACTGGGATTGCAATTTGATAGTAGACGAACTAGAAACATATATCAAAGAATTAATCACAAATAAAACCCGAAAAAACATGATTAATCAAAAACCCAAATGAATCATAAACAAAATGAGGATAGAAAAAAGCCATAAAGATACTGCAAAAAGAAAGAGGAATGGAGATATATTGCAAGAAGAAGAATGAAGGGGGAGAAATTAGAGTAGAGAGAATTGATACGTACCTCCAGCATTTGGCGCTTCACGGTGCTCCAGCGTCTGTGCATATGATGGGAGAGAGAGAGAGAGAGGATCTTTATAGAAGAGAGAAGAGGAGAGTGTCAAGTGTTTTCAAAGAAAGTAAAATAGGTATTTTATACTCTTTAAAATTAAGTTTTCAGTTTTAAGTGGTGAATTTACCACTTAAAACTTTTGATGAAAATTTTTAGTTTTAAGTGGTAAAAATCAAGTAGGCACTTAATTTTCTCCACTTAAAACTTAAAATTTCCATCTAAAGTAAGTTTTAAGTGGTAAATTTTCCACTTAAAACTGAAAACTTAATTTTAAAGAATATAAATTCATATTTTACCCTCTTACATTTAAATAAATTACCATACTGTCCAGCGGCCTTTTAACTTTACTTTTAACACTTAAGGGCTAAATTGTCATACTAAAAAAATTCAGCTTTCGGATGTATTATATTCAAACAAATAACCTTTTTTCAGATACAGTGTTTTCAGTTTCAGTTCTCAATTTTTAGTTTTCAGTTTTTTATCAAACACTATCTTAATCTTACATATGGGACACATGGTTATACCTCTTTTCTAATTCTCATTTTAAGTGGTGTTTGATTACCCAATTGTGGGTGGATTTCATCTATCCCTTGCTTGGATTAAATTACCACCAAAATCCTAGTTCTTTTTGCCGTGTATTTAATTATATTTGTGTTTCAGCCCGCTTTAGTGAATTTCATTAGTTGCTGTTAAAATATCATTTTACTAACTTGAATGCACTTATAATAAACTGTTAACCCCTATATTTAGACGGAAAAAAATTATAAGATTTAAATGAGCATTCAAAACTTGGATGACGGGTTCAAAATGCAAAACCAATTTTGTTTCATAGCCTTGAGATCCAAATTGATAGTTACACTTTTGACTTTGGTTTCTTTCAAGAACATAGTAATTCTAGCCTAAATCGACGATCAAGAATATAACTTACTTCTTACAGTAAGATTTAGGACATCAATTATGTTCTAAAATCAAAATTATAATATTAATTTGAGGCAACCCCCTACAAAAATAAAATAAAATTATACGGACTACAGATTTGAGGGCTTGGGAGAACATTAGATACATATAAAGTTCTTTTTTCACCCTTATTTGGTGAACTAATAACTTTTGCTTTTCTAACTTGTATTGTAAACCCCAAGGGGTTGGCCTAGCGGAGGCGGGCCTGGATGTGTGGTGAGGCGCACGTCACAGGTTCGATCCCCCGCGACAGCACAATCTCTTGGGGCCAGCCATCAGGCACCGTGCCTTTGGACTAAGCGCCTGCCGGTGTCGTTTCTGCGGTTGTAGTACGCGTGGCAATGGCCAAAAAAAAAGCCACTCCGATATATCAACAATAAGTGTCCTCCTACAAGTCGACGTGGGGGGTCTTTACATGCGAGGAGGAACAGGCAGTGACTGTTGGATCCATGTCACGCCAGTTAAGGGCGCGCTGGTGATTAACATTGGTGATGTGTTACAAATTATAAGTAATGATCGGTATAAGAGCGTGGAGCATCGTGTGCTGGTCAGTGCTGATAAGACTAGGGTATCGGTTCCGATTTTCGTTAACCCGGGACTTGGTGCTGTTGTTGGCCCTTTAGCCGAAGTGCTAGAGAAAGGAGAACAAGCCTTGTATAAGCAGCCAGCTTCTTTACTCGGATTACTACAACTATTTCTTTAGTAAGGGCCACGATGGAAAACAAACTATTGAATTTGCGAAAATTTGATGTTTTCTTCTTTCAAAATTATTGTAAGTTTGATCTTGATGTGCCATATATATGTATGTGTTATATATTAAGTGAGAAGATGACTTATGGTATGTAAATGAAATTCGAAGAATTTAGACCCACGGCCTTGAACATGAATAATATTTGTTATCGCCACATAACTGAATGTCATTTAAACATGGGTAATCAAACATGTGTATTTGATTTTACCTTTTAATACTAAATGAAAATGTATTCGACATTACAAGGTAGAACCGTAGAAATGGTAGGGGTGTTTTTTATTTTAGTCGGGGTAGAAACTAAGGTACCTTAAACTCAAACCCAATATAAAATTTTGGTTTCGATTTCTAAATCTTCTAAATCCAAACCAGAACCAAATTTTTTAATTCAATTTCGATTTGGTTTTATTCGGTTTTGACATCTGGGTTTTTTTTCTAAATTAATTAAACATAACAAGCGAATACTAATAGTAATGTAAGATTATTTCAGATTCAATTTTTTTCTAGAAAAAAGGAATAAACATATAGACACCATGTTTTTTATTATTATTATTATTATTTATTTACTATTTTATTTGTATATTTACAAGAATAAAACAATTAATAAGGAACATTAGTCTCTCTTTTTTTGTATCATAAAAGTGTGTGCCTTTGTACATATTAACATTTTTTATTTTCTTATGCATAACTCGGTTCGGTTCGGTTCGGTTTTGGATTAGTTAACCCCGAACCCGAACCAAACTATTCAGTTTTGATTTAGTTTTCTTGTTTTTGAATTCAGATTTTTTCAGTTCAGGGTTTTATTAATCCGTTTGGTCTGTTTGGTCAGTTTTCAGATTGACCTTAACACCCCAGCCTTTCCTACCTCTTAATGTTGAATTTGATTAAATTCAACATTCAACATTAAGAAGCAAGTCTTGTGCTAAATTTTTAATTTAACATTCATGAAATTTTATTTCAATGATGCTCCTGATTTACTCTTAAGATGTGTTTGTCAGGCATGCTTAAAGGTGGGATAAGATTAATTAATTATATCTTATGTTTACCTTAACCTATGTTTGAAGTAAGGGCGAATATGAAATCTTTATCCTAGTTCCGCGTTTGATGTAACAATGGACATGATAACATGTACGATTAATAATCCCAATAGCCCCTTTTTATCCCATAATTTATCCCACAAGAACATAATAAAAACTATACCACCCTTACAAGTGGTATTATTTTATCCTTTTATTAATGGATAACATAAAATAAATAAATTAGTTCAATTATTCTTGTTTCAATCTTCTTTTCTCTGCCTTTAAGTAATCAAATTTATTAACAAATAATCAAATTTATTAACGAATATCTCTTTAAACCCAAAAGCATGGTTAATTGATAAAATTCATTTTTTTATTTAATATTGTACTTCTATTTTTCTTTTTTTAAATGAATAAATTTATACAAAACTTTACTTCTTTTTTTTTAATAAATACAAGAAAATCTAAGTCTCTTCTTTTGAATATCCTACAAATCTGAAATTTTAATTAATACTGTGAATAACATAAAACATAAATTACAAAGTAATGCTTATGTAAAGTAACATATTAAAATATATATACATATAGGCTCTTTAAAAATTAAGGTTATCTGATATTCTTAAGTAAGAAAATCGCATTAGAAAAAAAATAAAAATTTGCATACATAAACTAAAATTGTGCTTAATTTTATATAAAGGCGAGTTGTGTTATATTGTATGATATCTGGACTTTTAATACAAGACTGCACCAAACGCAGAGTTTATTTAATCCTTATCCGACTAGTCCTTATCCTCTCTAATCCCGCAAGATCCTTATCCGACTGATTCATGTTCTATCTTATCCCACATAATTCCTATCCGACTAGTTTCAACTTTTATCATATTCGGCCTTTATCATATCATATTATACATCTTTATCCAACGCACCAAATGCAGCCTTAAGGCATTGATTTACATCATAATAATAAGATTTAAATTGTAAAATATCATCCAATCAAAATTTAAATATATGCAATATGCAGTGCCTACTCTGCTCACTACTCAATTCCACCTCATATATATAACCGGTCCCTTTCTCAATGACAACTTTTTGGTCCTTAAATACGAATCAACTATTTTTAAGGGGTAAATAGATAAAATTTTTGAAAAAACTTGGTGAAAATGATCATCTCTACTAAATTTCATTAAAAAATTCAACCGAATAGATTAACTAAAATATTGATATATATGTGCATTTCTAATTGTTAAAATTTTAGATGTCTAGTCAATCTACTTTATTGTTGAATTTTTTAATGAAATTTTGTCGAGACAATATATACTATTTATGGAGATCATTTTCATAAAAAAAAAATTAAAAAAAAATTCATCCCTTTACGCCCTCGAAATAATTAGTTCGTATTTAAGGATCAAGAAGTTAGTTCTCAAGATAAGGGAGTTGTACATATAAATTTATTGAAGATATAAATATACATACAAATTTTATTATTAATTTTTCCTTTTAAATTATTTCTCTGTGTTTGATGCTTTTGAGATTAGAAATTGCCACACACATGAACACTTAAAATTTTCAATTGATGACGAGACGTCCTTTTGTCCCAAAAAAAGAATTGGGTAACAAAACTGATTTGGTATGGTGAAATCAGATGCATTAATTACCTCCAAGAAAGAAATTGAACTCTTAATAAAATCATCCCAAATAAAAATAGTGAAATCTTACTTTCAGACAAAAGGAATACATATGACCACTTGCGAATTATTCCATGTCAAAGATGCATCAGTAAACCACAGAATCTCACATCAAAAATTATCCAAACCAATCAAATACAGGTGAATCTTTCCGGAAAATATGCCAAACTGGTTAGAGAAAAAAAAAAGTGACAAAATTGATGATATATAATCTGTTTCTTTCCCCTCAATGTTCAACCTATGAGAAATACAACCCCCGAAACAAGAAAAACTGGGACAAATTACACAGGAACCAAAACAATGTAACACAGAACACAAAAATATGGAAACATGGAAATATATCATTGTTTCTCTTTCCTCGCTAAAGACTCGCCCTTGTACTCGCTGCCACCGGTGACCACATACCCTGCTCCAATCTGAATCAGTTGTGCAAGAGGTAATCTTTAGAAATTGGAAAATGATATTCCTCCTGTTTCATCTAACGGTTATTCTTACCGGATGCATTGAGGGGTTGTACATTCCGGTAAGAATAACCAATAAGTGTTACATTGCCCATAGAAATTAGAATACCATGCGCACACTCTCTATGTATATAACTATATATATATATATATATATATCAGAGAATGTAATAAAAGGACAAAAAAAAGGTCAAAGCATGGACAAAGAATAATATTTTCTACACAAAGGTATAACTGTGATTATACAAGACCTGGGAGAGAAAGCATGAAGAATGTTTAATAAAGGTATAATTGTCATTACATCAAATACAAAAAAAAATTATTTTTGCCTTAATCTTGACCCAACTTCAACTACTAATTTAAAACCAAATTTTCAATTAGGAACCGATTCTACCTTAACGTTACAATCTAAGGACTTATTTTACAAAAATGTTGTACCTTGCGAAGGTACAACTCATGTGTAGCACAACTCCAAAACATTATCGTGCAAGGAGGTGCAGTGAATTCCAATGTCTGTGCATAAATACATATAAATAAAAGAGAGGAGTACCTGGCAGTCTTTGAGCACAGCACGGTCCTGGAGCTGCACATTACTGCAGATAACAGAACCTTGGATGGAACAGCCATCTCCAATGGTAACATGGTTCATCACTACAGAATTAACAACCTGCAGACAAATTCAAAAATTGGATATATTGCAATTCCTCCAACTTAAAACTACTGAATCACGCATTGTTAAGGCAGTGTCTAGAAGTGTCACAAGGCAAAAAAAATTATCACATCTGCATTTGATCGGGCATTTAAAAGTCTTGCAAGGAAATTACTACATATTGTGACGTGGACGCATTGTTAGCTTTGATTATAAGATAAAAGTTGTTTCAAGTCAGATATAAAGTAAGAGCGTTTAGGATCTGGTCCCTGAAAATATTTAGGATGGGGTCTCTCAATTTTTTTTTTAAAGGATGCGGTTCTTGGAGATACTGTTTTATGGTATCTACCTCTGGCGAGGACTCAAGACACTTTGCGGTGGATACTAATTTCTCAGCATGGATACTAGTATTTCTCGGCACAAACACAAGAGCTACTAGTATCTCAGCATAGATATAGCATCCACAGGGACAACATCCTCTAAAAAAAAAAAAAAGTTGAGGGACTACATCCACAAAAATTTCAAACTCAGGGATTGGACCCTAAATTTTTTTATAAATTAATAGGCACATTAGATGCTGTAAGGGTGCAATTAAATCAAAAGCAACAATCCCCTCTCCCTTTCTGGTAGGAAACATGTCAACTAGCAATTGTAATTTCAGTATATATGAATCTCCTTTAATCGAATAATATAGACAAGAATCTTTCATGACATTTTAATTTTAATTTTATGCTAATAAATAGTACAAGGAAATAGCTGCTCCTTGTTATGAAAATCTCATCTTACCTTTACGTTGGAACCTATCCGGCAATGACGGCCAATAACAGATTTTTTGACACTGCATTTGTCACCCATTTGAGAACCTTCCCCCACCATACATTGTGGACCCACCTAAATCAAATTTCACAAAACACCTGAGCTTCCTTGGCTCCATGAACCATGCATGGACTGACCTAAATATGCTTCAAACATACATTTAAAAAAGGATGCGTCTATCCACTCCAATCCAATGCTTTAGCACTCCAAAATTAATCACAAATATATAAGAAGTGTCACTAAAGATCATATTGGAGACATACACATAATTATTTGGAGTGCTAGTAGCCATAACCTTAAATAAATAAGAAAAAATTAGGATCCGGTCCTTGAGATATAAACTTTTTAGGATGCAGTCCCTACAGATATTGTTTTTGGTATCTCTCGGTCACAGATGCAGTATCTGCCCCCGAGAAAATTAGTATCTCTACTAAGAAATAATGTAACTACCGAATAGTATCTATATATCTGAGTCCTCACCAAAGGCAAATACTACTTTATCCACATCTATAGGGACCACATCCTAAGAAGATTTTATCTCAAGGACCGGGTCCTAAAAGCCCCTAATTCAGAGGCAACTCCGGTCAAGTAGTATAAACAATGCACAATATGAAGGTAAGTTATTTATGCTCTTGAAAGAAAGATTGTGTATAATAAAGAGTGCAACTCACGGTAGTTTTTGATCCAAGCACGACTGAAGGATGGATGATGTTGTTATGAGCAGAGAAGGAATATCCCAATAGGTGACTTGCGTCTCCTATGACCTGACAAATTTAAGCATGAAAATCATCTCCAACTCGTATATTAATAAGGAGTAATCAAGTGATCTACCTTATGTTTGGGCTTTAATTCTATACACCTTCGCTATGCTTCATAAAATTACAGTGACCTCCCTTTACATTGGATATGGTAATAAACCTCTCTATGAAACATGTTACAATAACCTCCTCGTTTTGTGAATTTTCTTTATAATATCTAGAATAGTAAAGTTTCTTTATATTGTGAGATTGATCCCCACACAGTTGAATAGCCAAAACAGAGATAATATACCCAAAACATGTTGGATATGGTAATAAACCTCTCTATGAAACATGTTACAATAACCTCCTCGTTTTGTGAATTTTCTTTATAATATCTAGAATAGTAAAGTTTCTTTATATTGTGAGATTGATCCCCACACAGTTGAATAGCCAAAACAGAGATAATATACCCAAAACACAAGGGAGGTCACTGTACTCACTCAAAGAATAAGAAAAATGTTCTCGGGGTAATGATCGAAAGCACAACTAATTTTTATGAGAAGGTAGAAAAAGAGGCGAGTGATTTGGTGAGATGTTCTAACAATTCCTCAGTTTTTCCATGGATTCCAATTCTTTGGGGGAGGGGTAATAAAATTTTCCATGGAACAAGAGGAAAAGTCGTAGAACATCTCACCATATCGCCCATCTCTTTTTCCAACTTCTCAAAAAGTTTAGCAGTGTTCAATCATTTTCCTACTTTTTATCAAATGGACCCTCCGAAAACAGCTTCGAAAGCAAAGCAAAAAAAAAAAACACTTACATCTCGATTAATGTCACAGAAAGCTTGAATGGAATTCAAGCGCACACAATACTTGCTTTTGCTGGCAATATATGCACAGCATTTATGGGTTTTTCTCGGAACAGGGGAAGACCCGTTAGGCCCCAAGGCATAGAGTTCATGAAAACTTGGTGTAGATGCATTAGCCACCAGTTGAGAGAGCACAACTTTGTTGTTGTTCTGGGAACTGTCCTTCTCGTTCCCATTATTGTCTTCTGCTTGTGTTTCATTCAATATTAATTCAGATCTCTGATGTCATCAAAACATTTAAACTAGGTCACTCACATAACTATATAAAAGTAGAGAAAGACTAGAAACATTTTGGGCTTTTTTAACTTTGCCCCCTGTTCTTAAAACCAAATTAGACTTACACCCCTGTTTCTCAAAATCATTAGACTTTGCTCCCTACATGCAGGGGAATCCCAAGAATACATAAAAATGGGGGGCAATGTCTAATTTTTGTGTTAAGTAATCCTTTGACTTAACCCCCCATTTCAATGTAATTCTTTTAGATTCCCCCCAAATGCAGGGACAAAGTCTAATGATTAGGAGAAAGGGGGCAAGTCTAATCGCATATAAAATGGGGGGCAAAGTCAAGAGAACTCTAGCATTTTTTAAAGTAGGTGCCGTAAAAAAAATACCAGTTGGCTCCTGACAAGATAAGGCAGCACATCTTGCTTTAGGCTTTGGAATGTTTGCTTTTGATTAAGAACTTCTTGCAGAGCAGATCTATGATAGAACCAACTGAAACATGAGGAACATTTGTGGCAAATTATAAATTATGAATGGAGGCAAAAAGTAAAACCTCAAACCTGTTGAATGCATACAAATGAGCGTCCATTAGATCAGCACGGATTTCCATCTACAGAAACGATTAGAAATAGTAAGCCAAAGGTTCTCTTTTGTTTACAATGAAGTAGCAGCTTTTATTAGTAATATTCATATTTTATCTGAAAAAGAATCAACACGAAAGTAAAAAATTGTATGGGCCTTTCATTTTTGAGGCTTGTCATATCTTTCACGAAGAAAACATAGGAAGACTAAGTCTGTTAAAAAGAATTTGGAAAAGAAGATTAGAGTGTGTGTGTGTGTGTATGTGTGTGTGTGTGAGAGAGAGAGAGAGAGAGGAATATTTGCAGATAAATAATGCAAAAATATTTAACACAAATTATTCTGGTTGCTCATATAGGAGGGAAAATTTGATGTAATGTGGAAGAATTAACAGAACGCTAAAACAAATTTACATGGCCAACCGCACGGAGGATGCTCCTCTGAACTCTAATATCCTTCTCTACTTCAGTACCTGTTACACATCACATTATACCATCTTAGTGCATCTCCCCATTAGATGTGATATATATAAATGCATATGCATTTATAAAGATCTAACCAGATGCTAAATGCAATAGAAATTGTTTCGAGGGATCGAGTCCTATAATGTTATAGCGTCCTGGTTTCTTAGCTTTGTCCTTTCCACCAGAGGAACCCGAATCTAGGGCCCCACTGACAGGAGTAGAGCAAAGCATTGCAGTTACTACCGCATCATGTCGTCTATGAGCAGCTGCCACTGCCCCTGGAGAAATATCACAGACAAGATCGCCACTCACAACCTGCATAAATAAAACAAAATTAAAGGATAAATCAGTTAGTTGAATTATTGTAAAAAATGTTCCTGGCAAGTAAATGCTATAACGGATGAAATTCCAACCAAGATATCCTTCGCACTTAGGTGGTGAGCTACGGCCCGGAGTGCACCAGTGGTTCCAACATCCTCTGGGACGGCAGCTACCTGCAGATGTTAAAATCCAAAACTCTTGCTAAGCAAATTTTGAAGTATCATAATGATTGTGCTCTTGATAAAAAATAAAAATATTAAAAGAGAAAAAATCAATGGATGGAGGCAGTGATTCCACACCATGTTTTGGACAAGTTGTAAAAAAATTAGATGAAAAGATCAAAGTTTTGCCAGCTCTCCAAAACAGAGTTCCATAAAGTAAAATTAAGAATACTAGACTACTTTTGCCTGGGAAACTGATTAATAGGAAATGATTCTGTGTGACCTATGTCGCTTGCAAGAGGGAGGAAATTATGTAGGTGCCTTTTCTTCTCCTTTTGTTTTATTTGTATATGGGGGGAAGAAGAAAAGATTAAACACAATTTCCTAAACCCAGATTTGAATGGAAACAAACGCATCCGCACTACAATAAAGTAGCAACAACCCACGTGACGCATGAAGTGTAAACATTGAATTTGTTTTCCAACCATTATCACACCATGCCAGACTATAGATGATTACAATATAATTATGAAGTTCAGAAAAAAATAAATTGAGGTGGGATATTTTACATTTTCTGTTTGTCTTATTTCTCAATGTACAGCATTTATAAGCATTCTAGAATTAGAGGTCAAACAAATAGTGCCTTAAATCTGAAAAAAGGAAAGGAAAAATTATGCAGTCAATACATAGACTGCATTCAAGTGAATAACACGGTGTCTGGAGGTAGGGACTATTTTAGATTTTTTTATTATTATTTCTTAATTTCTCAAGATAATGCATTTTAAAAACATTCTTGAATTAGAGATCAAGCAAACAATGACTCATGTCTAAAAAGTCAAAGATAAAGACCCAGTGATCAAAACATAGTTAATATACACCTAATAAAACAAGGCGAGTAACATTCAGGAGCCTGTTAGAGTGTTATTTTATACTTTTTAAAATTTCTCAACCTATGCCCTTGTAAAGAGTCTAGAATTAGGATCGAACGAACACTGTTCAAGTCTTACCGTTGAAGTACAGATGCTAGACACTTTAGGGACCATTGTGCCATGACTGCCTAGTAGCAAGCCAACATGTCATGCTTTTTCACGTACAAGCATCTTTGGTTTGGCACAGAAGGTACTATTTAGAAAGCAAGCCAACACAAGGCCCCGAGGAAATCAAATAACCCAAACAGGTGGATCTAGGACTCAACTCGCAAGTTACAACCCTAATGACTCACAATCTACTCTACCTAAACCAATGCATACAACAGCCTCCCCCCCAAAAAAAAAAAAAAAAAAACCAAAAAAGGTCTGCTTTGATGGTAATGCATCACATTTTCAGACCTTTGTTGTTCGGCAGATCATCATAAACATATTTTTTAATTTGGTACCATATGACAGGCTTGCTTGGTTTAATCATAATTAAGATTAACATTCAAGAAATTTAAGGTCCGATGAATGGGTAAATTTGTAAATCCCAACTGTTTAAAACTACAAGTACCAAAAGTTTGAGAAATTTTGAATATTTTGATGCTTTTCAGACTCCACTGTGTTGCTATAATATGTGGTATAGATTTGGTTCCAGGACCATAAACAAGGGACACATTTTACAGGTATTTAGACCCAATGAGACATCACCACTGAAAGTTCGATAGGTAACACTTTGTGTACCTGGTGTTTGTGTCAGAGTGGTACACCAAACACATGTTGTGAAAAGGACCCGCTGAATATCAGAAAGGTCGATGACTACCAATGAAGCACAGCCCTCCAATCCACACTTCTAATAATATTACTTGAGACATCCAACACCAGACAGAATAGAAAGGAAAGACAACGGCAGACATTAAAATCCTAAAGGCCTCTAATCAAGCTTTAGGCTCTGTATTAGGACAAGATACAAATGATCTGAAGCAACCAAAATGTATGTCCTTGAATTTTGACTAAACCGTTTTATATCCATCATCTTACCAAATGAATTTCAACTATTGTGGTCTATCATAGCATGTTCACACTTATGCAGGGCAGCTATTCAAAAATCTACCCTAACTCTTAATTGATGTTGAATCAAGAAGAAAACTATAGAATTGAGTAGAGCAGACCTAGAGAAAGAAGAAAATAAACTAATTCTTAAAATAAATCTTCAATTATTCAGATCATTCCTAATTTTATAGCTACTAAAAGACCTACCGAAACCCTAATATAATTACTAGACTAAAATAACCCTAATAATCGAAGTAATCCCAATTTCCTAAATCGATTTACTATCTAAATTCCATCAATTTACTATACAAAAATCCTAAATTAATTACAAAATACAATTCATAAATGATCCTAAAATTAACTACTTTTCTCTTATCATGTTCCTAATCACTTCTAACGTCTTCCACCACCTTGTTACCCCCTAAGGCATTATAGATTATAACATGCTACCCACAAGGGCACTCTCAGAAATAGAGATGATATCAACTAGAACAGTGTCCAATATTCTGGACAACACCTTACTCAAAATATTACAAACCTGTTACCGCTTTAATTCGACAAAAATCCATCACCACTGAAAGTTCGACAGGTAACACTTTGTGTACCTGGGGTTTGCGTCAGAGTGGTACACCTCTAATCAATCTTTACGCTCAGCACCTTTATGGACCAAATCTTCTTAGGCACAAAAGTTGAAGAAGTAGAGCTAATGCTTTCCCAAATATAACATTATCATGGAACTTTAAAAAGGCTTTCATAAAATCATATTTAAAGGATATTCCGCTTTTTCCTTAAAAAATTCACAGTGAAACAATCAGACCATAGGAAGCTAGGACTATCTCCTATATATAGATATATAAAGCATTCGTAATATCTTCTTGTGAAGACAACTTCTTCACTCTTGATGTATATCGTACCTATTAAAGAAAATAATCAGAGGCCGAGACCCTAGGTGTCTTTATACTATAAGGGGAACAAAAATGAAGTAAGCTCATCAGCACTCAGAAGGATTTCTCACAACCTCGCCAGAATTTAGTCGATAATGACATTTCTTTTTGTTATCATTACCACCTTATGGAATAGCTTAGACTTGTAATCACTTCCAGAAATCATTTAAAGCTTGCTTCTTATGAATGTTGGGTGTTGATAATCAAAATCCGGAGATCATCATGTAATATGTTATGCTTCTCTGTTTGTAATACGGTTGATCATCAATGAACTCCGTCAAAAAAGAGGTGATCTCATCACCAATCTCACTGGATTGCAACACCAAATCTTTCCCCTACCCCATTTTAAAATTGTTTCTATCTATAAATGTTAAATATCACAAAATTAGAAAGCTACCATGTAATGCTTTAGGCTTGTTTCTTGCCATTCTTCTTTGTTTTTTCTTTCGGTTTTGCAGATGGTGAACTCCTTGACCCCAAAATGCCTTCTTTTCTTTTCTTTTTATAAAAAAAAAAATTAAAAAATAAAAGGTCTAAGTCTCTCCCTTTAACTACAAACAAAGAAAATCTCACCCCAAACCCCCTGGTGAGGCTCAAACCTAGGATCTCTCTCAAGTCCGGGTGGGCGCCTCCGCAAAATGTTGACCTTTTTTGTTTTTATTAAAACTTTGGTTTCTATCAAATAATAAATATTAGCAACAAACACCGAAGTAAAAAAGGCACAAGAAGAAAACTTCTGAGGGTCATTTATATTAATACTACTCTAGACCAAGCATATTTGATTGTGGAGTTTTGACATAATCGAATGCACTAGAATATAATCGAGAGCATTAGAATATTATATAATATGTTTAGTACAGAAGGATGGTGTCTGATTATGCGACAATATGTGGCTGTTATTATATCATTTCTATCAATCTAACAGCAGAAAATTCTTTATGCAAGTAACAAGAGTCGTAATTTCTATGAAAAGTACTGGGATTTTATGATTTTATCAGAGAAACAAAATTTAGCATTTAATGAAACAAGAGAAAGGGGGGCAATAGGAGAGTAAGATTAGTTAATATACATAATATTCAATGTAATGAAAGGGGTTTCTCTCGTTAGAATTACGAAAAATTAGCATTTAAGTTTCAAGCTTAAATAAAAAATTCCAAATATAACATATATGCAAGCATATTTAAAGAGGTTTTCGAAACAGTTAAAGTGTCTATTGAAAGAGGTTCCGGTTTGTTGAGCTTGTGGGTTGAGTTCCATTTTTTTTTTACTTATAAGACGTTCGGTTACACTTTCTATTTGCTATGTTTGGCATTGATCTTTTGTTGGGAGTGATTTTGCTAGATGTAATCAGATGGTTCTTGTACTGTGAGCTTGATATGTTTTTCGGGTCTTTTATTTATAAAATTGGCATATATATATGTATATGTATATGTATATTTCTGTAGATGGGTCCTCAATTGCTCATTCTACATATCTATATGTTATTTGTGGCAGCTATTCAAGGTTTTCCAATAAGTGATCTTGGTAATGGTAGATGGCGGACACTGTTGTGGGCTGTAATTTATCCTATTTACTCAAACAAGTCCAATGCTAAAATAGTTGCAGCAGGTGATAGCTATAAAACTGGGTACATCTTTTATAGCGTACAACTGGAAAGTTCAGTACCGGTGAATGATGGTTCAGCACAGAAATCATGAAGTAGCACTTTTAAGTAGCTGATCAGAGACTGAAATACATATATATACACGTATACGTATATACAGGAAAAAAAAACCATACATAAGAAATCCATTAAGCAATTGTACATAATTTCCTCTCTTGCCCTCGAGGGGATATATTTGGAAGGATTTGAGAAAGACTACTTCAATAGCAGAAAAATGAGTTTCTTGGAACTCTGCGCATGAATATTTTTGTACAAATGGAAATTTTCATTAACATCCATGAATACACACACCGAGAGAGAAGAAAACGATGAACTCGCAACAAGGGATGATGGTGTGATGTGAAAAAAAAATTGGGAGTGAAAGGGGACGGGGGTGTGAGGGAGGGAGGGAAAAGGGAAGAATAGAATGTCAATAAACAGGAAGCAAACTGATGTGCTTGTGTTTAGCCTTAAAAAGTTGTGTCATTTGAATTAGTGCCCTACTAGTCCTTTGTCGAAAGTAAGTCTTCTAAAATCCTTGTTGTGAACCTTCTTGGACTAAGAGTCACACCGAGTAAGAATTCCCATCGCTTGCTGGGCACATCAAGGAGTCCACATTCAATGACACCTACCAAGACTAAATACAATTCATGTTCAAAGGAATTTGCGTTCAGTACTTGGGCCACATTTCTCTCGTAGTCGTCGAATTCAATATACACACTGTTGCACTAGTACTAACCGAATAGGTCAAGATATAATGGCATGGTCTTTTCAACCTTAACTAGGAGAGCATATAATAAACTATTAATACACACTGCAATAGGATTTATTTATTGGTGAAATTGGGGTGGTTGGGGTGGATTTTGAGTTCGTAGATGTAAGAAGGATAAACCAGTTACTGAATTGTTTATGCTAGTGGAGGGAATCGGAAAAATGGAAGGCATTATAAAGAAAAGCATGTCTTTTAGGCCAAAGAAGATAAAATATGGATTAAAGTCGAGGTATGACCTCATTTATTTCAATTGTTCAGCCTCAAAGGATTCTCAACAATGTTTAAAATCGAGGCCAAAACTGGACCAACAAAATCTGAAACCAATACATGTATCTTTATTGATAAAACAAACTAGACTTGTCATGACTAACTGAAATTTAGGCCAAAATAATCAAATCTCAATGAGTTTCCAATTCAAGTAGCCGTGTCCCATTGTCAACCTACTTAGTCAGTGAGTCCTATTATTTTGAATTTATTTTTTTTACTTAAATACTCAATTGTTCTTCTTACACAAATTCCTGATCAAAGAAGACCAAGTGTTTCAAAAACCATGTCTTCAAACAATAATTCCTAACAGGACTAGAACATGAAAAGTACAACTTTGAACAAGTTAGTGAAAATGAAAACATCTCCCACAAAATAGCACATCTAAAAATTGCATACCCTCTTGATCATTTCAGGAAAGAAACACCTTTACACTGCAAAAGCTTTTACAAAATCCAATAACTTAGGGGCACCTATATGCTAGATTCTAGAAAGGTACTTTGAAATAAGTAACTAGGCAACCTTGTGTACTAATTTGAAATTTTTGTAGGTAACCATCGCACAAAAGAACATGTATCATGTTAGTGTCCCACCTGTTCCCCAAAAAAAATTGCACTAGTGTCCTACAGCATGTTCCATAATAAAATGCCACAAACAGTAACCCCAATGGTTGCATGTAGGATCTAAGATAGAAGCACACATCTATAACCTAAATAAGAAGTGAAAACAACTAATTCATCAAAACCACTGCAACTCAAACATCAACTAGGTGCTTCTTTTTAAGAAATAAAACAGCAGCATCCTCCATAACCAACATTCATGACCAATCTATAAGTCCTTTTCTAAGAAAAAGGAAGCCTTCATCCAAGTTGGTCTCCATACTGGCCATTTTCTTTTGTAATTTCCTTTCTGCTACTCCTGGGTCCAATAAAGAGGTATTCGAGAAATCAATAAACCAGGTCAACTAAGGATAAGCTTGCCAAAGCGAGTCATGTAGGTGATCAAATAAATAAAATAAAGTTATAATATATAGAGCAAGTCTAACATAATGGGATATGTTCAATCCCCAAATAACCCCATAAAATTTGTCCACAAAGCTAATGAAGGTGAACTTCAAGAATCATGCATTGCATGCTTTCGGAGCACACTTTTTGGGTCTATTTATTCCTATACTCAATCTTTTCCAATACCTGTGCATATTCTCCATGAATGTTCTTTATGTATCAAAAGGTGATTGTTGAGTCCGTTTGCTAAGACAGTATCAATTCTGCTCTATCAGTTTGGCTAACCAGTATCAATTCTACTCCATCTATCGGTACACTACACAGGTAACTTCCCTAAGTGCCAACCTATGAAGCATGGATGCGGGTGAAGGGATTCAAGTGCAACTCGATTCAGGTGAGGCAATTTCGAGAATTTTATAATATGAACTAAATTAATTAATCAGATTGCATGTTTGAGAACTATCTATGGTCACAATGAAATAGGAAATTTAGGGTTCCATATTGGTGAGTGGTGACAAGAAATTTAGGTTTTCCATAGTGATGAAAAGAAAATTAGGGTTTCATAGTGGTAAGAAGAAATTTGATGAAGACGAAATTTGAAGGAGATGAAACTTGAAGTAAGAATCGACTGTGTTTGGAGAGCTTCTCTTTGCCGTTTCTGAGTTTGGACTTTGGAATGATTGTGTTTGGTGTTTGGTCTAGAAGCTAGAGTGAAGTTTTGGAATTTCAAAGTAACGTGTAAGATTTTGTGGGGCTATTGGCTGCTAGTTTTTCACTATATCGCATTAAAACCTAAGTGCTGACACTAACAAAGACTACATAATCATCCTTCAAATTGATATGTGGTTTATTTTTCACTATATTGCATTAAAACCTATCGTAGATTAACAACAGTACATAATATGCCTAAATTGGTTTCATTCAATTAAGCACCAAGATTGCCAACAACAAACATTAGGAAGAAGCTACAACGATACCCTTCACTGTGTTATGCATCAAATTGCCCATAAATTGATATGTAAGTGTCGGAGCATGACTTGAAGCTTGAATGATCCATCCATTAAATTTCAACCAACCACGTAAAACGCCTTGATCATAGTTACCTTTATATGTAATCTGTCAATATAAGCCCCTGATATCCAAGCGCCAACAAGAAGAGCTGCATCTTCCCCTTCAACAACCTACGCACAACCAATCAAAAACCCTAGTGTCCTTAGAGAAACCAAATATGCAAACCCCTCCTCCCACTTATCCAACTTTTACATTAAAACAAGAGCAAAATAAATAGAAATAATAAAGGCCTGTTTGCTTCTATGAATTGCCATATTTTTAAATTAGTTCACTTTCAATCAATAAATTGTAAATTTGTACATCCATAGATGATAAATTCCGAATGTCAAAGTAAAATCATGTTCATAAAACAATTTATTTTTTTTCTAGAGGCATCAATATCAAGTATAGACACTATCTCCTTGAAGTACAGAGTTGGAGTAAATCCCCTAGTTTTAGACTTAGGCTTCAAATGAAGCCCTGCAATTTCAAGTTTTACTTGAAGTGACTGTAATTTGAGTTTTCATTAATGAACTAAAATTATCATATTCACGATTGTTCAATTTTCACAACCAAACACAAATAAAAGTAAAAAAGAAAGCAAGAGAGAGAAAAGCTAGGGCTTGAAGCAGAGAGAAACATACAACAATAAGATCCTTGAGATTACTATGCTCCAAAAGCTCCAGAACATACGACAGCACGGGACGGTTGGCCACTGGAAGTAGCGCTTTCGGTACCTCCTACCAATTTTTCGCATAAATTCATAATTTTATATATGTATATATGAAGAAAAATACAGTAGAATTTATATATGAAGAAAAATAATACAGTAGAATTTTGAGAAGAGAACCTTTGAAACGAGAGGGAACGAGATTCTTTGAAGTGCCACCTGCTAGTACCACTACCTGAAAATCCATTCCTCACTCACTCTCTTATTATATCTATCTATTGATGTATCAGTACTAGTGTATATACAGAGGGATTTTGAGGGCACAATTACAATTCAACAAGAGATTTTCGGAGATTCACGGTATTCCAACTTTTTTCTAAGGAAGAGAAAGCCCGGGGTGGGGCTAATGAAAATATAAAAACGGGCA
Source organism: Lonicera japonica (assembly GCA_021464415.1). Taxonomy (NCBI): domain Eukaryota; kingdom Viridiplantae; phylum Streptophyta; class Magnoliopsida; order Dipsacales; family Caprifoliaceae; genus Lonicera; species Lonicera japonica. Next base: position 78,697,038 of record CM038464.1, on the reverse strand, counting down.
ATAATAATAAGGATGGTGCTAATTACCCACGATGGAATATTCTGTAACACTTTAATACTGACTTGGTGTTATAGAAATGAAATAATATACACATACTCGTCCTTTGATCCTATAGGACCGAAATTAAAATAAAGTATTATCAAGTAAATTAGTGTGTAATTAACGTCCACCTAATAATAATGGGCAAGCCCCCGTCAAGACCTCGGCAAATCGCAATCATCAATTTGGATTGCATTTGTATACGTTTTTATTGTATTTGGGATGTTATTAGTTCAGCTTTAAATCACTGCCTTTTTGTATTAGGTAAAAAAGTTATATTGAAACCTGATTCGTTATTATCCATTCAAAAAAAAAAACAAAAAAAAAATTCATATTGTAAATATAATAATATAAGTATATATTATAAACTAAGCATAGGGTTTGTTTGTTTTCCCCGGGTAAATTGCAAGGAAAATCTTGAAGTTTGGGGTCAATTTCAATGTCGACCTCGAAGTTTCAATTGTTCCAAATTAGACCTGAGGTACAATTAGTGATCCAATTAAGACCTTTTACTCACTTCCGTACACCAAACGGCGATCCACGTTGGCGCTCCACATAGGACATGATTGGGATAATTTAGGCACCATTATCTTATCTTGTTTCCCTCCTTTTTATTCGAAGTAACAAAACAACATGGTTAAAAATGAAACAATCAACTTATAAGTATACACCACCATTAAAGAATCAAAAAACGGAGCTTCAACAAACACCACCAAAATGCACCATCATTTTTGCTTTTGTGGACTTCCAACTATGATGAAAACATCATGGATTGATTCTAACCCTGGTAGAAGGTTTTGAGGCTGTCCAAATTATAAGGTAAGGTCATTATAGGCTTAGGGTTTTTGTTCAGATAGTTGTTCCATAGTTGAGTTCTTTTTACTAACCTAGGGTTCTTGAATTGCTATTACTTTATAGCATTTCGTGCTTGCCTTAGAAATCGGAATTTTAGGGTTGAGATGAAAACGATGTGTTTCCTAGTTCGCCCATGATTTTAAAAATAAGTGTGTGTGTGTGTGTGTGATTTGAAAAAGGAGAGTTTGATAATAATAGATGCAATAAAACAAGTGATTTTATAAAGTATTGGGCTTTTCGGAAACTGATTCGATGTGGAATCTTATACTCGGTATGATATGAGGTGACTTGGACCGATCGTGTACCATAGTCTATAGATTAATCCGGTATAGATGGCAGTAGCGCTCTCATAATCGAGTGTTTATCACACACACACACCGCAATCTATGAGTTGGATTGGATATATAGCGATTATCGATTCCTTCGTATAACAATACTGCTAATCTAGACTTTTGAAAAAGTAAGAAAGTAATAATATTATTTTTGGAATAAGATTAGGGTTTATTATACACCTTTGGTTTTGAAAAAGGGTTTTGAAAAGCTATCAAGAGATAGAAATTATGCACACAAGAATATGAATTATAAGACTGACGAATAAATAAAAGAAGAGAGAGAAAATTATACCTGGGCTCTCTTGGTGTGTACCACGAAATTCGCTTGATTGTTGATGAAAAACATGAATGGATGGGGGGTCTATTTATAGTTGAAAAAATGCTTGGAGAGCAAGAAAAAAGATTGTAAACAAGACTCTTTGGAGCTTATCGCGAAGCCTTCCCACCGTTGGATCATTCTGAGTTTTGGATATGTGTTGGGAATAGAAGTTTTCTAGATCGTGTAAAAATTTCAGGATCGATCAGTGCTCGGGAAGGTTTCCTTTTGCTCTGATTGGTACAAAGAGTTTGTTTCCACGTAGGAAAGATACTTGTTGTAAACAAGGTCACTTTTTTGCACGAAACGTCAAGTTCTCACCATTGGATCATGCTGAATTTTGTTATATATTTTCAATATAAGTCTTTTAGACCTTGTAAAAATTTGAAGACGATCGGAGTTCGGGAAGGACTCGGTCTCCTCGGATTGGTACAAAGAGTTTGTTCCCGCATAGGAAACGTACTTGCGTACAACAACCTCGAAAACTGAACTTCTAGCCGTTGGATTATGCTGAATTTTGGATATGTTTTCCCTCAAAATATTTTCTATCCTGTATCCAAATTTGAGGTCAATCAGAGTTCGAGAAGGCCTATATTTATTTTAATTTTCTACGAAGGACATTTTGACTAGAATTGCATGATAGACAAATTGATTCTTGAGGATCCCATGTCCGACAAAGATGAACTTTGAATATGTTCTTCCCTATGATAAGACCTATCTACTGACCAAACTTCAGACCATTTTAACTTCGAGAAGACCTCCATTTGATCACTCGAAACAAACTCATGATTTTCTGAATTTTTGGGGATCCGACCGTCGGTCTAACAAATCTCAAATTGATCCAAAAGTAACTCTCTTTTCACAAATTTTCTAATTTTCGAGTATGCTACTCCTTTTGGTTATGTCTAACAAATGCTTGTTTCTTTGGAGTTCAAAGTTCGCAAAATGAGTTCACAATTTTCGATAATTCTATTTATGATCCAAAATGCGTAATTGGTTTTTCTCTTTTGAGTTATCTCTTTTCACACCTGTTTAATTTCTAAGAATGGTATATTAATATATACAAGAATTTTTTCATATGGTGCTGTTTTGATGGTTTTAGGTTCCGAATAATTTCTTCTTCTTTTTCCACTATTTCTTTTTCATCACTTACTGCAATTTTCGACGCCCTGTGTAATTCTGTATTGTCCGCTCTGGGTACTAGCCAGGCCTCAGCCCCAGGACTCATCCGGGGTCTTCACGACCAGCTTCGGCTTTTTTCCAAGCACGCTTTGACCTGTCCGAAGCCAATCACATGTACTTAATTGACCATATCTTACTTATACGATCCCCCAATGTATGCCCCCTTTGCATCCACACAAGGGAGTTAGGAATCCACACAAGGGAGCTTATCAGGGCGTCACATCCTTCCCCCAATGCACGTCCTCGTCGACACACCGTACTCTGTGGGGTCCGGCTTGTTTCGATATTGTTTGGAGTAGCCAGGCCTCAAGATTCTTGTGGGGGTCACGACCGTAGGGGGTCAATCCCTGGATGAGGCTTAACTTGTTCACAATTACCCAAAGGCCTTCAATAATTTTATTTATGGGTTTTAACGGTGTGGGATGCCCCTTTGGCTACCATTCCTCCACACTTTACATCAAATGACGCCCTATTGAACTCCCTTGTGTGGAGGAATTGCTCGAGCGATGCTTGTGTGGAGGAATGGTAGCAGCTAACCGGAATGGGGGATCCTTGGAAACCCATATAAGTAAGATATTCGCTTTAGTACGAGGCCTTTTGGGTAGCTCACTGGCTTGGATCCCATGAGAACTCCGAAGTTAAGCGTCTGGACCAGAGAAATCCAGGATGGGTGACCCCCTGAGCTGTTATCCCAGAAACAAAGCCGTGAGGAAATGTCCTGGGGCTGAGGCCTGGCTAGGACGCTACCCAAGCGGACAATATCGTACTGAGGTCACCGGGTCGTTACAAATGGTATCAGAGGACCCCACAGAGAACGGTGTGTCGACGAGGACTGATTCCCTTGGGGGGAAGGATTACGCCCTGATTGTACTCCCTTGTGTGGAGGAATGGTATCGAGCGATGAGTACTCCCTTGTGTGGAGATGGTATCAAAGGGGGTCCCACACCGGAATGGGGGATCCTTGGAGACCCAATATAAGATATGGTCGCTAATTAATACGAGGCCTTTTGGGTAGCTACTGGCTTCGGATCCCATGAGAACTCCGAAGTTAAGCGTCTTGGACCAGAGAATCCAGGGATGGGTGACCCCTGGGAAGCTTCGTGATCCCAGAAACAAAGCCGTGAGGGGTGCTGGGGCTGAGGCCTTAGGACGCTACCCAGAGCGGACAATATCGTTAGGTGGGACCGGGTCGTTACAAATGGTTCAGAGCGGACCCCACAGGACGGTGTGTCGAAATGATTCCCTTGGGGGGAAGGATGACGCCCTGAGTGGAATCCTTGTGTGGAGGAATGGTAGCTCACAGGGTACTCCCTTGTGTGGAGGAATTGCTCAAAGGGGCATCCCACACCGGAAGTTGGGGGATCCTTAGGACCCATATAATAAGAATTTCTAATTAAGTACGAGGCCTTTTGGGTAGCTCTGGCTTCGGATTCCATGAGAACTCCGAATTAAGCGTCTTGGACCAGAGCAATCCAGGGATGGGTGACCCCCTGGGAATCGTGACTCCCAAAAACAAAGCCGTAAGGAATCCTGGGGCTGGCCTGTCTAACGCTACCCAGAGCGGACAATATCTTGGTGACCGGGTCGCCCTGATTTAAGAGTTGTGATTGCTTGAACTTGTCTTTGATTTTGTCCATTAAGTGTGTTTTGAAGTTGATTAACATTATTAGTAATGGCACCTCTAGAGTTAGGGATAGGTTGACTAGGAATTTTTCTTTTTTCTCGCTCTACTAACTGGTTAACTAACCACCCCATCTGATTTTCTAAACATTTTATTGTTTGAGTGTTCATTAAACAATTATTTGTAACCTCTTATATAAAAGTCTTTAGAGTGTATTCTAATGTGGAGAATTGTTATTGAGTGACAAAAAATTGTTGTGGAAGAAAATGATTGACAGTCAGTCTAAAACTTGTTGGGTTTTGACGAGGGTAATTAATGTTTTGATTTCCTATATTATTTAGTAGTTAATTTTAGGACCATAAGAAATTAGAATGACTTCTCCACCCTAAAATATGCGTGTTTGAGTAAGGGTTAATTTTTTTTCCTAAAATCATTCATAGCATTTATTTTTTTGTGCCAAAGTATGTCTGCTCATGTGAGGTCCACATTCTCCACTATGAATTTTCTCCATCATTGGTTAAAATTGATCTTCTTTGAGACACTGAAGATGTATTTCGTCATTATTTCTTTAATATAATTTTCTTGCACAAATGATGAAATGAGAGGCAAGCCTTCAAAGTGCTATTCGTGATGCCTTATTAGCATTTTTCGGATTTTTATTTTCTTTGAGGAGACACCAGATGTCATAGTACTAAACTTTTGGATCTACGGACTCTTCCTCTTCGATTTGGATAGTCAAACAGAATGTTGGATTTGTCTGCCTTTGAATTTGAATATGGATTTCTTCTTTTTCTCCCGGGATCTCGACCATAGAAGCTAAGGTAGCCAAAGCATCAGCGAAGCTATTTTTCTTTCGAAGGATGTAAAAGAGTTCTATATAGTCAAATTTTTTGGATACTTCTTCATGTTGGCTTAGGAATGGTACGACCTTTTCCTCATTAATTTTCCATTTCTTGATGCTTTAGTGGATGATAAGTGCCTAGTCTTCGAATACTTGAATTTTGCGAACCCCTTTTGTAATGCTATTTCTAACCTAACTATGCAAGCTTCATATTGATCGATATTGTTGGTGTAGGGGGATTCTAGATGGAATGATAATGGCACATGTGTCTGATCAAGTGAGATTATCAAAATGTCAATCCCATTTTCATTTTGATTGTGCGCTTTGTTGAAATATATTTTCCATTCATCCTCACTATCAACATTGATGATGCTTTTGTCAAGAAATTCAAAATCTTTTGCCCAATCTTTGATGATCGGATTCTTAGCTAAGTAATCAGCAATAATTTCCCCTTTAATAGCTTTCTGGGTCATGTATAAGATTTCGTATTCAAACAATAAGAATACCCATTTGGCCATTTGATTTATCATTACATGTTTTTTAAACAGATATATCACAACGGATCCATGCGAGAAATAAGTATTATGGAAAAAACTAGCATGTAATGCCTCAGTTTCTGTGATGCCCATACCAAGATGCACATGATTTTTCTAATGGCGTATATTTTTGTTCTCCAGAAGATAACCTTTTGGTAAGGTAATAAATGGGTCGTTCTGTCTTTGTTTTCATTAAGTGTTGGGCTAACATTGCTTCTGAGGCGGAATCGTTGAATGACATATATAGTATTTGTGGAATCCTTGGTTGCTCTGGGGCTAATACAAGAAGGTTGGAGACATATTGCTTGATCCTATCGAAGGCTTCCTGACATTCTTCATTCCATTGCCTATGTGATGATTTATGTAATATCTTGAATATGGGTTGGCATGTTTGTTTTAGTTGAAAGATAAATCAATTGATGAATTGTAACTTTCCTAGAAACCCCCGATTTTTTTTTTCAGTTTTTGGTGCTGACATCCCTCGGATTGCTTTTATCTTCACCACATCAACTTCAATACATTTTTTATTAACCATATAACCCAACATTTTTCCTTTTGTGACACCAAACATACATTTTTACAGGTTTAAACGCATCTTGAAATAAAGAAGCCTATCGAATAAGGCAAACAAGGTTAGAACATGGCTTTCCCAATCTAGAGACTTAATAATAATATCATCAACATAAATTTCAATTTCCTTATAAATCATATCATGAAATATGGTTGTCCTAGCTCTCTAATATTTTGCCTCAGCGTTTTTTAACCTAAATGGCATTTTGATTTGATTGGAGCTAGCAAACCCATCGATAAACGATTGTAGTGCGTGATTTGTCGTGCTATTAATGATGAGGTATATGTTTGGTAGTGGGAATTCATCCTTGGGGTATGCCACATTCAAGTCTTGATAGTCAACACAAACTCGAACCTTCTCATTTGGTTTTTCCATTGGTACAATATTGGTTAGCCATGTTGGATATTCAACAATTCAGATAAACCCGACATCAAGTTGCTTTGTAACTTATTCTTTTACCTTAAATGACCACTCTGGGATTAACTTTCATAATTTTTATTTTACCATATTACATTTAAGTGTTAGGCACCCAATTCGCCCTTTTGGTCTCTTAATGGATCATGTATTCAATTCCAATTTAGATACCTTGCAAATAATTTCAGTGTAACACCCCCGCCTTAATTACCAAGATAACATCTATAATTAAGACATGTAGCGTTACTAACCCACTTTAGATTAGATAAAATGGGTTTAATATAAATAATAAATCATTGTAAATCATATAACACGTGTCAATCAACCATTTGATACTCATATAGATGATGAGAATATAAAACAGAACTATAACACATATGCAGTGGCAGATCCAGGATTATTAGCCTAAGGGTGCAGTGGCAGATCGAGTCGGGAGGAGCTGAGAGATTGACGAGGAAAGTAGGAGCATGTTGTGCTCTTGCTTTGTTCTATTTTTTTTTCTGAAGGGGTCATCAATTTCCCAATAAAAAACAAAGAGAACCCACTTAATTTCTTTCAGTTGATGTCCTGAACTGGAAAAGAAAAGAAAGAAGGGGATTTACTTTTATTTTTACGGAAGAGAGAAAGAGGAAGTAAAGGGGCTAGTGACAGTTCCAATCAAATTTATTTATTTATTTTCCATGGGGTCAGCTGACCCCTGTTATCTCCATCTCAATCTGCCTCTGCACATATGTATATATCCAAAAGATATACAAAATCATATCAATATGTGAATAAATATTTAAAGTAACTTAGGCTAGCCGTAGCTTGCCATATAAATATATGTATAACAAAAATAAATCCTTATCAAAGCAATCTAAGCCGTCCCGGAACCCGTTGTCTCTTTAACATCATTCGTCTTTTGTGTATTTGAATTTGTTTAATAAAAATGGGGTGAGCTTACAACTTAGTAGGGGGATAATATGGGATAATATGTTTAAAACATAATTATCAGTTTAATAACAAATCATAGTTTAATCAATAATTCAATTTAAAACTGTCATCTTATAAAACAATGCATGCTTATGCATATGCAGGTTACCTCCTTTATGTCAACTATTATATCACGTCACGGAGAGATACTGAGGCCGAACCGAATAATAATAATAATAATAATAATAATAATAATAATAATAATAATAATAATAAAATAATAATAATAATGGGCCTGACCGCTCCCAAAAGAATGAATGTTAAGATTATCATAAAATGGCCTGTCCGTCTTAGGGAATATCATAATATATAGCAATAGAATTAGACCACACGTCTACTAATATCATATAAATACAACTACTATTGTTTTGCCGTTGTCATGATTTTTGGACTCCACACTACTGGCTCTAGACAACTGACGATTTGCTGCCCTCCGGAGATTTAAGAATTTTCAATCCAAAAGCACCAAGCCCTGCCTATTTTCATACCAGTAAGCACTAGTCATATCCAATTCCCTTCACCACTGGGAGGCCATAAATATACCAACAATATCAACCAATCACCATTGGCAAATCAACCGAGATCATGCTATATCTAATTGATAATTTAGAGAGAACAATTCTTTTATTCCATATCATAACGAATGAATACTAGGCACATTATATAGAGAGTAACATCCTAACTTACCTAAAATACCAAACAAGGTGGGACTCTACCCACAAATAAAATAACATAAATAAATAACTAAACTAAATAATATTGAATTATCAATACTCCCCCTCAAGTTGGTGCGAAGATATCCGTCATGCCCAACTTGCTCACTTGAAATTCGAATGGTTGCCTTAGCAGACCCTTGGTCAAAATATCTGCAACTTGTTGATTAGACGGAACAAAGGGAGTACATATTATTCCACTCTCTAGCTTCTCTTTGATGAAGTGCCTATCAATTTCAACATGTTTTGTCCTATCATGTAATACCGGATTGTGGGCAATACTGATAGCAGCCTTGTTATCGCAGTATAGCTTCATCGGTAGACTTATTGGCCTTTTGAGTTCTTCTAAGACCCTTTGTAGCCAAAGAACCTCACATACTCCTTGAGCCATTGATCTAAACTCAGCTTCTGCACTACTTCTAGCGACAACACTTTGCTTCTTGCTTCTCCATGTAACCAAGTTGCCCCAAAGAAACGTACAGTAGCCAGACGTGGACCGTCTATCAGTAATCGAGCCAGCCCAATCAGCATCGGTATATACCTCTATCCCTCTTTTATCGTTCTTCCTGAAGAACAGACCTTTCCCTGGGGAGCCTTTGAGGTAACGAAGAATACGGTACACAGCCTCTAGATGCTCTTCACATGGTGAGTGCATGAATTGACTAACCATGCTCACAGCGAAAGCGATGTCAGGGCGCGTATGAGACAAGTAGATTAGTTTCCCAACTAACCTCTAGTATCTCCCTGTTTCAACTGGAACACCATCTTTAACATCTCCTAGCTTGGTACCCAACTCTATGGGAGTATCTGATGGCTTACACCCACTCATCCCAGTTTCTGACAGCAGATCCAGAATATATTTTCGTTGTGAGACTACAATACCACTTTTTGAACGGGCCACCTCCATTCCAAGGAAGTATCGTAGGTCGCCAAGATCCTTAATTTCAAATTCTCTAGCAAGATTTTGTTTCAGACGACTCATTTCTTCAACATCATCCCCTGTCAAAATCATATCATCCACATAAACAATTAGAACACAAAGTTTGTTTCTTGTGGACGTCTTAGTGAAGAGAGTATGATCAGACTGCCCTTGATTATACTCTTGGCCTTTGAGGAACTTCGTTAATCTTTCGAACCATGCCCTAGGGGATTGTTTAAGGCCATACAAAGACCTCTTTAGCTTGCAGATTTTTGTCCCAAATTCCTCAGTAAAACCAGGTGGAGGTTCCATATAAACTTCCTCTTCTAGGTTTCCATTCAAGAAGGCATTCTTCACATCTAACTGATTCAGAGGCCAATCCAAGTTAGCTGCAACTGATAAGAGAACCCGAACTGTATTTAATTTTGCCACGGGAGAAAAAGTTTCGGAGTAGTCGACTCCATACGTTTGAGTGAAGCCTTTAGCCACCAGGCGAGCCTTGTACCGTTCCACTGACCCATCTGAGTTATACTTCACAGTGAATACCCATCTACAACCAACAACTGTCTTTCCTTCTGGAAGCTTTACTTTCTCCCAAGTAGCATTCTTCTCCAGCGCTCTCATCTCCTCATACACCGCTTCTCTCCACTCCGGAACATTTAAAGCATCCTGAACATTGTTAGGAATAACCACATTCGACACACGAGAGATAAATGCAGAATAGGAGGGTGAGATATTTTCATATGACACAAAGTTCGAAATGGGATATTTGGGAGATTTCGTACACGCTCTGACTCATTTTCTAAGAGCAATAGGGAGATCAAGTTGATCAGACTGAGTTGACTCGATATTGGCTTGAGAACTACCTTCAGGTATCTCGGAAGAGTCATTGTGAGTATCATGATCCATCTCCAGGTTGGATTTTTGGGGTTGCAGAGGAATGGTTTCTTCCCTTCCTTGTTCTGGATTTTGCCTAGAATAAACAAGACCTTTATACCGTTTTGCACACATCTCTGGTCCATCGGTAGTCAGATTTTGGGATGACACTAACCCTGGTTGTTTTCCATTACCAACACAAGTATCTTCAATATTTAATTCATTTGTTTTCCCAGATTGTGTGTTAAAATTAGGTACTTGTTCATACAAAACATCAACGACTGAATTATCAAAACCGTAACCACCATCTTCACTCGTGCTCTCCCCCTGAAGATGGGAGTTGTAATAGGATCGCCCCTTGAAGAAAGTAACATCCATAGAAATGTATACTTTCTTGGAAATCGGATCAAAACATTTATACCCTTTCTGATTTGTAGGATAGCCTACAAAAATACATTTGTGTGCCTTTGGATCAAGTTTAGAATGTTTTGGGTCATGATTATGAACAAAGGCAACACTTCCAAATATTTTTAAGGGAATATCACCTAATAACCGAGTGTTGGGAAATAGATCAAAAAGCAATTTTATAGGGGCTTTAAAGTTCAAAGTTCGTGTTGGAAGCCGATTAATAAGGTAGGTAGCAGTCAAAATAGCATCTCCCCAAAGGTATTTTGGAACTTTAGTTTGAAAAATTAGAGCACGAGCAACTTCAAGTAGATGTCTATTTTTCCTTTCGGCAACTCCATTCTGTTGAGGAGTATAATTACAAGAACTTTGATGAATTATCCCATTTTTTACGAAAAAATCCCCTAACATTTTATTAAAAAATTCCTTCCCATTATCACTCCGAAAAATTTGAATTTTGGTTTGAAACTGTGTGTGTATTATCATGGTGTAAAAGTTTTGAAACACACTCCCAACTTCTGATTTTTCTTTTAAAAGAAAGACCCAACATACTCTAGTGTGGTCATCAATGAAAGTTACAAACCAACGTTTATCAGACCAAGTGGGCACTCTAGAGGGACCCCAAACATCACTGTGAATCAAGGTGAAAGGTTGTGATTTCTTATATGGTTGAGACGGAAAGACCGTGCGTTGATGTTTTGCTAATTCACAAGATTCACACCGAAATTTAAGCAAATTTTTATTCATTAATAACTTGGGAAACAAATGCTTTAAATACTGAAAGTTTGGATGTCCTAACCTATAATGCCATAACAAAATCTGACTATCACTAGAAACAGAAATAGAATTAAAACAAGTCTGCCGGTCTTGCCTTCCAGAAGTAGACCCATTATTGAAGAAGTAGAGACCCCCATCCTGTTTAGCAACCCCAATCGTCTTCCCTGAATTTGAATCCTGAAATTCACAATGAGAAGACCAAAAGTTAACTTGACAATTGAGATCAAGAGCTAATTTGCTGACAGATATAAGATTATACGATAAATTAGGGACATGTAAGACATCTGTAAGAGTGAGAGACGGGGAGACGATTATGGTTCCTTTGCCAGCAACCGCAGCGAATGAACCATCAGCAATTTTAACCTTTTGATTCCCTGCACACGGAGTATATGACGAAAAAAATTCCGAGATACCGGTCATGTGGTCAGTGGCCCCTGAATCTAATATCCAGTTGCTATGGGATTTGATACAGGCAATTGTAGCGGTAAACTTATTACCTGACTGAGCTATGGAACAGGAGGAGTCAGAGTTTCCTAAAGAATGGGCTTGAACCATTTTACACAGATGCTCAAATTGTTCCTTTGTGAATGGAAGTGGTTTTGAGGAAGATGGTTGCACTGAATCTGCATTGCTTGCTTGGAATGCTCGAGTTCCTCCCCTCGTTTTGTTATCACGCTTCTTCCAATTTGCTGGTTTACCATGAAGCTTCCAGCAACTATCCCTAGTATGACCTGACCACTTGCAATGATCACACCACAATTTCTGTTTGCCTCCCCTCTTATCACTGTCTACGGCTTTATCAAAGGCTACTAGTGCAGAACCCTCACCATCTGTACGGGGCTCCCGTTCGTCTTTCAACATCACAGATCGTCGAGCCTCTTCTCTTCGTACCTCTGAAAACACCTCTCTGATAGTGGGCAAAGGTATTCTGCCTAAAATACGACCCCGAACTTTGTCTAGGTCCTTGTTTAGTCCAGCCAAGAAGATAAATACCCGACCACGCTCAACCTTCTTCTTGTAACGAGCACTATCATTCGGGTTTTCCCACTCTTCAGTTTCAAACAAATCCAACTCTTGCCATATGGCCATCATGTTATGGTAGTAGACTGTAACCTCACGATCTCCTTGTTGCATCTTCCACAACTGGTTATTGAGTTCGAACATCTGAGAATAGTTGTCTAGATCTGAGTACGTTTCCTTAACCGCGTGCCAGATATCTCGAGCAGTCGGCAGGAACATATAGGGTTTACCGAGACCAACCTCCATGGAATTGATCAACCACGAGGTGACCATCGAATTTTCCTCGCGCCATGACTTAAAGCCCGGGTCGTTAGATGGGGGTGGTACCACTTCACCATTCACATAACCTAATTTTCTTTTGCCGTCAATAAACAGCCTCATTGATTGTGCCCATTCGAGGTAATTCCTTCCATTCAATTTGTGACTAATATTGGCCACAGGATTTTCACTCACCGAATAAATAGTAGCAAATTGTGACATAGTATCTGTGAACGTGGAAGACGAGCTTGTGGTGGAACTACTAGAAGATTCTGTGAGACCCGGACTACTAGCACCCACCATTGCAAGTTTATAGTTCATATGGTAAGAGATTCAAACTACCCAAACCAAGCAATCAACTAATGAACAGTACCAAAATATCAAAAAAATACCAAACCGGAACCGTACGGAATAACTATGATGAACAGTACCAAAATTGGACCAAAACAGTACCAGAAGTAGCGTCGGAACAGTGAAACGACGGAGACTGGAAAGTTTGGTGGTGATCTGAGCTGCCACGCGCCTCCACGCGCGGTGGAAGTAGACGGCGCGTGAGATCCACGCGCAGGCAGGGGCGGCGCGTGTGGGCGCGTGAGAGGTCGGTTTCCGGCGAGGCTTTCGGGGTTCTGCTCGTCTTGAGATTCCGACCACTGCTGCGTGGTTTATTCCGGGAAGGCACACCTATTACGCATGCCAGTGAGCAATCAACAGTGGCGGCGGCTAGGGTTTTGGGTGTGGCTAGGGTTTTAGGCGTGGCTAGGGTTTTAGTTGGACTTAGGCGGCATATGGAATTCCTAACCAACCCTCTGATACCATGATAATTTAGAGAGAACAATTCTTTTATTCCATATCATAACGAATGAATACTAGGCACATTATATAGAGAGTAACATCCTAACTTACCTAAAATACCAAACAAGGTGGGACTCTACCCACAAATAAAATAACATAAATAAATAACTAAACTAAATAATATTGAATTATCAATACTAATAATATATCATGAGCAAAGAAAGCTCTTAATGTACATACATAAGAGATATAAGCTCTCCAAGAGATAGTTATTCGAGCCATATGCCATATAGAATTTTCGATATAGCCAGACCGTCGGGTTGACACAATAATAATACAATTTAAGCTTATGATGCCAAATATCTCCATATTAAGAATAATTATGCATATTTAATCCCATATGATGCAAGGTTAATCAATTATAAATTTTAAACAATTCAATAAACACTTAGGGTGTAGAACTTCATGTTCTAGTTTTAAAATTTATAATTATTATTCATATGCATGTGTTTGGTTATCATAATTCATTGATTAATTAATTATAATAACTTATACATGCAAAATCATATATTCAAGGAATATTTAGAATTTTAACAATTTAAAACACAAGTAATTATAATTAACCCCTACTTCAAAATATCTAGCCACAAATAATGAAATTTGAGATGATAACCCGAAATCCGACCAGCACAACTCTGAAATTCTTATACCCTCGTGTAACCCTCGACGTGTAGAATAGCTTTCCCTTAAGACTCGACATGATTCGGCGGAATTTGGATGACCAATTTATAAAAATAGAATTTTGAACCTATTATATTTTCTCTCCATCTCTCATTACAAAAAAAAAAATGGAATGAAGAAAGTGAAGAAGGTAAAGCCAAATAATGGAAGTCGGTGATGTTAAAACGAAAATCTAACTTTTGGCTTAATTACAATAATTCATCCTGAAGTTTCATAACTTTATTATTTTAATCCTGAACTTTTACATCTTTACATTTTAGTCCATACTAAACTTATGAAGTTTTACAATTTGGTCTATGATTAATCAATATTCTTAAACTCTTCAAAAATTTCACTTAATCGAGATTCATATGTGTCTAATTTATACTAATTACATTACGGGGTATTATATTCAGTTTCTTAAAAAATAGTCCTTTTGGATAACTCAGTTTAAAATGGTATTTATGAAATTAAACTCGAGCTCATAAGTGCCTACGCATTCATTCATAAAATAAAATCAAAGTCTCGTAGTTCGACATGTTTGAAAATTGCTAATGTGGGGGTTTTGTTTCGGAAACGTGTCAAAGCAGATTTTAGTTTTCTTATAAAACTTAGAAATGACTCGTTGTAGAGATTTTTTCTTGTTGTTGTAAAGAACTCCTTTTGATAATCTCTTATTCTTCTCCTTGATTCCTTTTCTCTTGATGAGCTTTCTCTCTCTAAAACTTCTCTTTCTAGAAGCTTTCTCTCTCTAGAATGGGCACTCTCACTCCAAAAATTACTAAAACTCACAAAACCCTCTCTGATGACTTTTATAAACCTCCTAAATGAACTCTTGATGCTTGTCCCATAAAATGAGACCTATAGGGTCCTATTTATAAGCAAAAATCTCACTCTAAAAACTTTTAAGGAAACGTCATGACAGAGAGATGCGGCAGTGGGGTGCGACAGGTACCTACGAGACCCTCCTTAAAACTCCAAAATCACCCCCAAAACTCCTCTAATCAACTTTATATGCATGCTAAGTTCTTCGGGGTGACTTTTTATACCTATTTTTGGAGATACAGCCTCTAAGAATACAAATGTATTTTGGAAAAAAATTTGAATTAATGCGAGGGTCACAAATCAAGGTGTACACACCTTAATCACATTGATATGATTCTGACTTCTGGTAAGCACAACTATCTTCCTCTTGAACATTGCGGATTCTCGATCATTAATGTCTCCATGCAATATTATAATTAAAAAAGTTATTTGATTTGTTTTGCATCGAAATAAGACCAACATATTAATGAGTCCTTGTAACTTTGGAATTCACAAATTGAACTACCCCCTATTTTTTGAGATGTACGATGAATACATCGAAGTGATTCAAGATGGGGAAGAGGTAAGGACATGTCTTGAATTTAGATGATCTGTGTGAATACTAGAATATTTAATCACTTAATTTGAAATTCGGATGTAACTTGTAGTTGTTAAATATTGTTAGAGCGTCACCAATAGTTTTCTATATCTTTGTTTGTGTAAAATTTATACAACTTGTAATTTTTTTTTATCTCTAGGAGTCTTTGGAAATCAAAGTTTATGTAAAATGGTTGAATAAAAGAAACTCCCAGTTTTTAATGTCACATTAGCTTGATCTCTTCATTTTTTAATAAACATTGAAAATGTAATAACTTCAAATGTAAAATATTGATTTTAATAAAAGTTATATATTTGAAATATACTCATCAATACTTATAAATTAAGGTCCATTGTGTCTGTAAAACTATTTACAAAAAAAAATTCAAGAAAAAATAATAAAGAGCTGCTTAATTTATATCTAACATGTGTTGTAATCTTATTGATTATTTCAAAATTTACACAAGACCTTATAAAAGTACAATTGAAGCATTTTTGTTTTATTATTCAATTTTTATTTATTTATTTATTTATTGTAAATGTCGGTTGATACATATGATTTACAAGTCAATTTTTACATTACCATTGGAGATGCTCTTATAGCATCTCTAGAGGTCTTCCAAAAGTATGTTTTATGTAAAATTTACACAATGTGTAAACAAATTAATGCTCCGATCATTATCTAAAACTGAAATTTGTGTAAAATGCAAGTGTAAAATATACCTTTAATTTACAATGCTATGTCAGTTTTCTATTTTCTTAATTTTCTTTTAAAAAAATTTGAAATATAATAACTTTTAATACAAAATATAAGTTTTAATAAAAAATATATATTTGAAATATATTCATTAAGACCCATAAAACAAGATGCATTGTTATTATAAAATGATGTATTAAAAATTTTAATTTTTTATGAAAAATTACATAAAATACATTTAATATGTGTTGATATCTCAATTGATTGTTTCAAAAGTTACATAAGAGTTTAAATTTACACAAAAGTTGGAGATTCTCTTATCATAGACTTAAAATAAGATCATCACCGGCAAAAATGTATAAAATTTGTTTAACTTTAATTTTTTTTTCTCCGGTCTTTCAAATTTGACTATGTGTAAAATGGTTTTATAAATGAATACACTCGCAAGTTACCAGTTCATGTCAGTTTTCTCTCTCCATAAAATTTTAAAATTTTTAAAATATAGTAACATTTAGTACGGAATATGAATTTAAAAAAAAATTCATTTTGAAATATATTCATCAAAACCAATAAGTTAAGATCCCGTCATTATAAAATTATCTAGCATAAGTTCAAGAAAAACAAATCGTGTAAAATTACATTTAACATGTATCATTTTTATTATTTTTTAAAATCTTACACAAAATTTATAAAAATACCAATATAACATAAAATGACTTGAAATATAAAATTTGCACACATTCTCTAGTACCCCTTTCCTAATCGGTATAAACCTTCGGAATAATAAAAAACAGGAATCGCCAATTATGCGTGCACCTTTCCTTCCTTTTTCGGTACAAAGCAAGTTCCTATTGTTCACTTTCATTTATCAAAAGTTTGTTCCTGATACAATTTTAAAATTAACTTGGTGTTTTTAAGATCAATTTTTGATGTTGTTAAAATAATATTTGGTCAATGATAAACACATATATTAAATATTAAAATACGTAAAAATTGATTCAAATATCTCTCGAAAAAATAGAGTAGAGATATTAGCACTCCTAATATTTTTTGAAAACACTCTAATTTTTCATTCGCTCATTTACAACTGAGTAAAATTTACAACTGAATAAAATATATGTTACTCAGTTATGAAAGATGGAGTATATACGCTTATATTCGATTCTAAAAAATTGAGTAATAGACACTTTACTTAATTGCAAAAAATCGAATAAAAGTAGAAGTGTTATTCCCTCCGTCCCAAATTATTGATCCTTTTTGAGAAATTCAACTTATTAAAGATCCAACATTTTTATTGTACTTTTTGCTTAATTTAAATTAACTTTCCTTTTTTACCCTTTTCTTATTCAAATTTTTTTTTGAAAAATAAAAATATAAAAAAACAAAATAAATATGTATTTACTTTTTATAAAAAATAAATATTTATTTTGAGATATCAAAAAATAAAAAAAAGAATCAACAATTTAAAACGGAGAAAGTATTAATTATTTTGAAGAGTACCAATATTTCCGACCAGGAAAAACACTGCAAGTTTTTTTTTTTTTTTTAACAACAAATATTTCTATTTTATTGGCTGAAAGGCGTCAAATATTTCAAACCATCTCTTCACCTAAAAATTACAAAAAGTTGGACACACATTGGAAATAGAGACATGTGAGCGCACAGTACTACGCGGCCCCACCTAGTACAAACAGTCAAAAACTTAGCACTCAACACAAATGCAGGCGGCGCGTCGACTCAACTCCGGCAGATCCACACCTCTACTCCACTCTCCGGCGGCGGAATCGTAGACCAACACCAACCCTTCCTTTAATCCTCTAATGCCCCGCCCACTCCTCCTCAACAGATCATCTATACAACCCCCCACTTGTATTAAAATCACCTTTTCTCCAATCCCAACACAGCTAAATCTCACCCTGCTATCCAGTCTAACTTGCGCCGGCAGTGGCGGACTCTTTAACCTACACCACTCCCCAAACCCACCACCGCCACCCTGTCTCCGCCCGTTGAACATCCAAAATGATAGCTCCACCGCGTGGCTCGCCAGCATGAACAAGTGGCCTCCGGCCGCGCAAGCCGCCACCACGCACCCCCCGCCCGGCATGGCCCGGCTCCGCAGCCACACTCCCTCCTCAACGTCGTACAAGTCCATCGAACTCGCGTAGACGTGTGCCTCTGCCCCAGAGGCGCGTGGCTGTTCGTTTTCCGTGATTCCAATCTTAAGACCACCGACGATGTAGAAAACCCCGTCCACGCACGCGCCGATGCAACCGTATCGCTTCCTAGGCGCGTTCGCCACCACACACCAAGCGTTGGACTCCGGATCATACTCCTCCACCGCCGGAGTACGAGCTGAACCGCCGGCGACATAGATTTTCCCGGCAACGACGGAGGCGGCGAAATTCTTCCTCGGAAAGAGCATTGCCGGCTTCGGAGTTACCGCCCCGGTCCACGTATCGCACCGGAGCATCGCATTTCGGCCAATTATATATACCTGACGGCCAATCGCGGCCACACGAGCGTGGGAGAAGAGGTTATGAAAACATCCCTGTGAAACGACGTCGTCGGGGAAGAAAGGAAAAGACGTGGTTCTCCATGAGCCACCATCGTGGTCTAATTGGAGAATGGAGGCGCAGAGGCCGGAAATGTTGAGGGAGAGGGCGAAGACGGAGGGGTGGAGAAGGCCGAGGCGGCGGCGGAGGCGGTGGAAAGAGGGGGAGTCAAGGAGGAGGGACCAACGGCGGCAAACGAGGGAGAGGGAAGGGAGAGAAGAGGGAGGGACCCGAGATAGGCATTCAAGGAGGATGTCGTCGGGAAGGGAGGAGATGGTGGTGGCAGTGCGGCGGTGGAAGGTGGAAGCAGGGCAAGGGTGGTGGAGATTGGAATTTTGTTGGTTTTGGTTGTTGGGGAAGCAGGATTTTGTGATCCATTTGAAGTGGCGAGAGCTGCAGTTATCTGATGACATTAATAGATCTAGTTTAGTTGAATTGAATTGGAATTTGATTGGTTAGATAGAGTACTACTACTATCAGTATCTATTTAATTTAACGCAGTCCCCCTCTTTCTACAGAGAGCTTTTGATATTTATTTTGATGCAATTTTGATCTTTTGATAATGAAAATTTTATTAAAAAAATTATAATTGACTAAACAAACCGAAGTTGCACTCTCCAATTAGACTATTTGTCAAAGAGATTTAAAAATTATTTTTAATGGGATTTAAGTTTACATCACTACCAACATTAATTATACCTTGATTAGCGTTTCTTAAAAAATTAATCAACTGTTTTGTAAAAATAGGATTGGATGGATAGAATACTACTACTATCCGTATTTATTTAATTTAACACACTCCCTCTCTTTCTACATAGCTCTTTTGATATTTATTTTGAAGCAATTTTTTTAAGTATTGAGACTTGAGAAGCAGACCGGCTATCTTTGAAATTCAATTAAGTAATTATTTACTAAAAGCCCTTTGCACTCCACTTTACTTCTTTCTTGGGGATTATCTTTTCTATTTTTATTTTTCTTGTTTTCAAGTGGGCATTTTTAAATACACTCACATTCTTAATCTTCTCACTTCTATAAAAATTAAAGTCCAAATTAAAAGAAATAAAAAAAAATAGTCTAAAATCCTTTCTTTTCACCCCCATTTACCCCTTAACAAAAAATTGTTGCCTATTATTTTTGTGTTATTTTTAATGCACCTATTAATTTATTTTTTTCACTTCACATAGTATTTATTTGTTTCACCTAAAAATATATATTAGCTTACCCCACTATTTTTCTTTTCTTCTATTCTTAGTCCGCCCTCTATTGTCGGCAAAATTAATACAACAATTTTGCATTATCCTCAATAGCAAAGCTAAAGAAACTATATACAATCAAAACCAATGTTTGTTTCTCATTTTCTATTTTAACTACAAAAAAAATGCATATCTTAAAAGCTTATTAGATCAATGGCTTAAAATTCTTCTCATCCCTTTAGATACAATCTACACACTTAGATGTACTTCTTTATCACATTAAAGGGTCAAATCAAACATAAGATATACATACACCTTAAATACATACAATCGAATAAAACTCTATCTCTCTCTTTCAAATTACTCTATCTCAAATCCTTTTTATAAAATTTAAAATGTCATAACATTGAATCCAAAAATTGAATTTAAATAAAATGAATACATTTGTAACCTATAGTCAAAATCAAGAAAACAAAACCATTATGACTATAAATTTATATATAATTTATTTTTTTTTCCAAAAAAAAGCTAATGAATATTACACTTAGGGTGTGTTTAACATGTCGAATTAGAGTGGGATTCGTTAATCCCTCTCTTGGTGGGATTCGTTAATCCCTCTCTTGGTGGGATCTGTTAATCCCTCTCTTAGTGGGATAAGAAGGTTTAGTAGGATAAATAATTCGTCCAGAAATCCAATCCCAACGAATACCAAACATAGGATAGGATAAAGTTTTCCTATCCTACACTCTTATTGCGTTGTGTATGTATATCATTTTTCAAATGGTATGAAATAGTTATTGAACAAAAAAAGGGTATGAAATAGTTCATAAATAATATATTATAAAGTAAAAAACTCATTATGTTGTATTTGGGGGTGTGTGTACAGTTCTATAAATCCAATTTTGGGACCATTTTTATATCGAATTGGCATGGGCAGTTTCGAAATGCTAAATTCTCGATATGCTATGTTAGACGTTTACTTTCACATTTGGCCCATGAACTTTTGAGTTTAATTTAGCATCTAACTAAAAAACTTTTAAGTTAAATAAAAAAGAGAAAGGACTAGACTTAAAGACTATTATAATTTACGATACAATGTATGTTATATATTAGGAAAAAAATGTAATACGAAAAAATGAACCTCTATAAATATTTTAATCACATATTATTATTTTTTTAGCTAATTGTTTGCACGTACTTATTTCATTTAAGTATATTTGTAGATTCCGCATTATTTGTAAAATTTTCCAATCACCCCCTCATGGTTTAATTTTTTTTGCCATATGGTAGAGTAAAATAATTACCAACTTTGTCAGCTATTCACAAGAAGACACGTGGCTGCTTACGTCAGCAGTCAACTCCATCACGGCAAGGAGAGCTTAAAGCTCTGATTTGAGCACTAGGTGGAATCAAAGCTCCTAATGGTGTACCATTTGGTCTAGATACCATTCTCGCATACCATATTTTAGAGCCGGAGCCCTAGAGTTCTTTTAACGAGCTCTGGAGACCTCTAACCAACCACTTTGTCAGAGTAAGTACAAACGACATGGACGTCTATCACCAACTCTGCCAGTACTACAAAACCACCCTCAACTTTATCAAATGCATACAAACTACATTAAATGCATTGGGATACCAGAAGAAGCAAGGTCAGAATTTGGGATGATGAGGGTTGGCTCGAGACCTACATCTGGATGTCCTTAAACACGTTTCTTCATTCAGTACATATGAGGAAGCATTGACTTCTCACGACAACCCATTTTTTTGGGAGAAAAGAAAGAGAGAATCATTTCCCCTGATACCATATACATCTCATCTATACACGAATATTCTAATAGGTTTAGTTATAAAAGGTTGCCATAGCTCCTTTACTTAGCGCAATATCAAAATTCATGGTTAAGGTTTCTTCTATGTTTAAACATTGCCTGTTAGACTAGCCTGAGAGGTGTTCACTTGTAATCAGAGCATGGCTCTATATTCAACTTATTTATATCAAGATTACTGATCTCCAAGCTTATTTCGTCAAAGGAGGACTATTCCTTGTAAGGTTGGCACCTCCTCTATAAACACTTGTTATGCTATTTCAATTTTTGACTTACATATTGCCATGTGTCATTTAGTTTTGCCATTCCCATTGCACAAAATACAAAATCTTTGACTAATTGGTTAAAAAGGTCTATCCTTGAATTTCACACCCACAGTTTGGCGTCGTCTATGGGAACGACATTGTTTTTATAAAATCTCTAGCTTTCCAAAAATAGCGCAAATGTCTACTCTCCGAAAACAAGTCGGTATGGTTAACACTAAACAAACATAATCTGGCCCTCTAATCACTTTGGTAGCACAACAAGCTGCTTTGTAGGTCCAGATTGATCGTCTGGTAGCTCAGTGAGCTACTCCTCCTCCTAGTTCAGAAAGGAGGTCAATGTCAGCCTATGCCTTTACCCTGATGAAACCAAGTTGGCGCATTTTCGCCATGGAAAGATCGAGGGAGACAGGGGAGAGGATAAGCAAGCCGGAGCCTTTTTAAAAGGACCACCAGTGGAAGAATTGATGAAGACGATGAGCTCTCTAGTGAAGGAGAGTCAAGGAGGACTGTTCTCTTGCCGCCTCTGAGAGTCTCACAAATCAATGTGCCCCGAGTTGCTTGTTCTAGGGCAACTATCCAAAATAGAATAAGGAGAGGGGAAGGATGACCTCCCCTCCCTCGCTAAGATAGGATAAGTAGACCTCGAGCGTATGTCTTTGACAAAATCTCACACAAAAATTCTATTGAAGAGATCGGAAAAAGGCTCAGGTTAAAAATGAATAATGAAATAGCCGAGCTCCTTAAGCAAGTTGGTAACTTTGCTGGTGAAGGGAGCTCAGTTGCGGCCCTATTAAGAAACTCATAATCTCATTTCACCCAACACATTCAGACTTGCCTAGTTTTAGAAAATTTCAAGCCCCCCACCTTAGAATCTTATGATGGTACCACCGACCCGACAGACCATTAGCAGCAGTGCAGTAATACTATGAGCTTGAAAAATATTCTAAATAGCTTCATGTGCAGAGCTTTTGTCACCACTCTTAAGGGTTTAACTTGAATGTGGTACAATAGCCTAACACCAAGCTCCATACAGAGCTTTTAGGAGCTCGGAACAAAGTTCATATTGCACTTCCTCGACACTATAAAGCAGTCCAAAGCATCTTCTCATCTTTTTGCAATCAAACAGTGGCCATTATAGCATTCATGTAGGAAGTAACATCCCTTTTGTGCATAATGAACCTAGCTTGAATGATTCCTAAGTCCATGGCAGAGCTCTTGGATGAGGTCAACAAGCAAGTAAGGGTTGATGAAGCCCTTCAAGGAGGAAACATCTCTGCTTTCTCAGCTCTCATACCTTCCTCCAAGCGTTAAGGGGCGATGACATGCCTCCTGGCTAAGAAAGAGGAGGCAAGAAGAATGAAAAGAAAAGGACAAGGCATTTCCTTCAAGAGACAAGCAAAAACAGCCCTTCACTCCTCTAACATTCCCCTTAAGGGAGGTCTATGCTCAGGTTGGGACTGACTCTCGGAACTAAGAAAAATGAAAACCTCTGACAAAAAAAGGAACTCCAAGTATTATAAATACCATAAGGATCACGGCCATGAGATAGATGATTATTGGAAACTCAAGGAAGAGATTGGAAATAATTCAGAGATGTCAACTCTGGCAATATGTTGACAAGAAGAAGGATGCTCCCCCGAAAGGCCAAAGGAAAGAACCATGCCAATAAAACTTTCATGATTGAGGGAGGTTCCTCCTTCTTTAGAAGCATCAACAAATCTAGGAAAGCCCACATTAGGTAAGCTCAGTCTCCCAGCTCGAGGGAAGATCTTTTTAGTTTCAGACCTACCAAGATAGTGAAGTATGAGGCTACAGAAATCACCTTCACTGATGAGGACATGAATGGGGTGGAGTATTCTCTTCACGATCCATTGGTAGTTACAGCAATAATGGGCAATAACAACGTCCACTGAATCCTCATTGACACATGAGCCACTTCCAACCTCATTTAGCTTAACCATGAGGTTCTTAACCCCCCATCGCATTGGATAGCTCAGAGGAAACCAAGTCGAAGCCAGGTATTGCCACTTCGGAGTTTTAAAATAGGTCAGTGTACTGACGTTGCTACACAGGAGCTCAAGACTATGGTTATCCAAAAGCCTACTACCACACGGGAACCTGCTAGTTCTGAAAAGCTAAAAATTAATACTCTAGATCCTCTTGATGAAGAGAAGGAACTTAGAGAAAATCCAAGAGATAAAGAAAAGACCTCGTTCATCACCAATGAGAGGACGTACTATTATAAGGCCATGCTATTTGTCTTGAGGAATGCTAGAGCCACCTACCAAAAAGTCATGAATGCTCTATTCAAAGATCAAATAGATAGGAATATGGAGGTCTTTGTTGATGACATGCTGGTTAAGAGTCTTAAGGCGCCCAGCCACATTATAGACCTTAATGAGGCCTTTGCTATCCTTCGACGGAATAGTATGTCCTTTAACCTAACAAAATGTGCATTTGGGCTCACTAGAGGGAATGTTTTGGGCTTTATGGTCACCTAAAGGGGTATCGAAACAAACCTAAAAAAGATTCAAACTCTGATCAACATGAAGTCCCTTACCAAAAGAGTGCAAAGCCTGGCTGGCAGAGTTGCGGCTCTTAACGGGTTTATATCCAGGCAACTAATAAATGTCACCTCTCTTCAAAATGTTATAGAAAGCTTTCGAATGGATTAAAGAATGCGAACTCGCTTTTCAGTAACTCATGCAATACTTAGGAGCACATTTCTTCCTAATTCACTAAAGAGAGGGGATATTCTATCTCTATACTTGGCTGTTTCTCACACAGCAGTTAGCTCGACTCTCATGAGAAAAGAGGATGGAGTTTAATTCCTGGTCTACTACATGAGCAAGTCTTTACATTGTGCATAACTAAACTATTCGAAGTTAGAAAAACTAGCCTTTTCCATCCTCACCTCTAGGAAGCTAAGGCCTTACTTCCAAACTCATGCCATCGAGGTACTCACTGACCAGCCTTTAAGAAAAATACTAGACAAACCAGAATAGTCAGATAGGCTGACTATCTGGGTTGTAGAGCTCAGCCAATTTATCATTGCCTACAAATCTATGATCTCTGTCCAAGGACAGGCTATTGTAGACTTCATAGCAGAATTTATATACGCTAAAGAACTGGTCCTTGAGCCATCGGTGCTACTACCACCCACGAGCCTGAGCACTTCGAGCCCCGTCACCTCGATGAATTTAATACCAGAAGTCCCTCTCTGGATACTACACGTAGATGGAGCCCCAACCCACAACGGTCTGGAGAAAACTTGGTGCTCATCACCCCCCAGGCTAACACAGTAGAAATAGCTTAGTGGTTCCTTTTCAAAGCCTCATATAATGAATTAAGGTATGAGGTCACCATAGCTGGACTAAGAACAACAGGAGATCTAGGGGCAAAAAAGATGGTGGTCTACAACAATTCTGCAGTTGTCGTTGATCAAATCCTAGGGCACAACATGTGGAACCCCCGCCTTAATTAACAAGATAACACCGCAATTAAGACCTAGAGCGTCACTAACCCACCTTAGACTAGCTAAAGTAGGTAAAATGTAAATAATGAAATAATAACTTCAAGTACATCACATAACATGGAACAAGCAAACATGATACTCATGCTGTGGGCGATAATATAAAATAGAAGTGTAACACATATAAACACACACGTACATATATCTAAAAGGCAATACAAAATCATAATAATGTGTAGTCTAACATGATCAGTGATTTAGGAAAAATATGGCTTTCCATATACCCATATAACAAAAATGAGTTGATATTAGAAGCCTCTACTTCGTTCCCGACCCAGTAGCTTTCTCAGTCTTATTCGTCTCTTGGATACCTGAATTGTTTCATAAAAATAGGGTGAGCTCACAGCTCAGTAAGGGAGATACATAGGGAATATCATGTTCAAAACATAATAGTAGTTTTATATAATCCAAACTGCAATAGATCGATTCAGAAATTGTCAGTTTATAAACTAATGCATGCATATGCATATGTAGGTTATCTCCCGTGTGTCAACCATTATACCATATCGTTAAGAGAATACTGAGGCCGAACCAAATCATAATCATAAAAATAAGAATGGGCCTGACTGCCCTACAAAATCATCCGAAGTGATAATAATAGAACATCTTCTGACCTACGGAAAATCATCATATATCTTAATAGAATTGGACCACATGTCCATCAATATCATATCAATATAACACAAGTGCATTGCTATTATCTAGATTTTTGAGCTGCCCACCTCTAGCTCTAGACAGCCGACGCTTTGCTGCCCTCCGAAGGTTTAGGGATTTTTGACTTAAGGGCACGAGGCCCCACTTATTTTCACACCGACAAGCACCAATCAATACCCATTCCTTTCATCATTGAAGGGCAACAATAGAATCATAATCGGATCCATCCCGGGATCATATCACATTCCAGAATGATACAATAACCATAAGAAGTTTTCGGTATCATAGATACAAAACATATGCCACATGATAGGCCATAAAAATATTCCAAGCTTGCTAAAGGATTTTCAAGAATCCAGTTGACACAATAATGATGCACAATATGCATAACATGCTAACAAATGAACATTTGAAACAACTTATGCCATATAAATACAACAAGTCTTTATACATGTCCCTTGATGTATGTAATTCATAAATTAATCAATTTCATCAATATACAACATCTATACATCCAAGGGATATCTTATGTATATCAAATAACACATGTATATTAAGTATAAGTGGCATATCTTGCTTTAAATCATATGCTCATGGCTTTATAAATCATAAAACATCATCATCATCTTCATAAAGTAATAATTCTTGAAACAAATACAATTAAAACATGATGATTTTCATAAAATAAAACCATATTATCGGGTTTTAAAAATAGTTAAACCCCTATCTCAAATCACTAAGCCAAAGAGAAGAGAAGAATATGAAGACCGAAATCCCGTTGGTGAAATCCCAAAATTCCAACATTACTGCGATCCTCACATCGGGTAGAACAATTTCTCCTAAAGCCGAATCAAATTTCGGAGGCTAATTATCAATGAATTTTAGAGAAAATGGGTGTGCTAAGCTTTGCTCTATTTTTCTTAAACAAAAATGGAGGAAAATGGCCAAAAGAAGACACTAAAGTCATTAAAAACTGTGCTATCGACTAACCAACAGGCGAATGTTTGCCCCAACAGGCGACTGTTTGCCCTCAACGTGTGCCTCTCTAATAGCGAGGCAAATCTAATCTGAGACCATCCCAAACAGTCTCCTGTCGTCCACAACAGGTGCATGTTACACCAAAAATTGCAAAAATTGATGTAAAATGAACATAAATCATCTAACAACCGTTTCCACACAAAACACACTTGACCAAACATAATTTACATTAATACAACACAAGGTGTTACACAACATGGCTAAAGAAGACCACATGGATGCTTACCTTGCCAAGGCTCAAGCAACAACTAAGGGATTCACAAATGTGGTCTTCATTAAGGTCCCCCGAGCTCAAAACAACAAAGTAGACCGCCTAGCCAAGTTAGCCTCATTATCGAAAGTGCCCAGTGGTGTCTGAGGGTGGATTTTTATACCAATATTACTATCCCAACCCATAACATATCGTAATATTACCAAAGTCTACCAAATTTTGTTAATGGTATAATACCGATCGATATTTGTACTGTACCAAAATAGTATAGTAAAATACTGGTATTAAAAATTGATATCGAGGGTATACCGTACCATACCAATTTTTTTGTATGTACCATGGTATACCGTACCACACTAATTGTCCCACTTAATACCATGACATTTAGATTTCAGATAATAAGAGAATGGACGGTCTAGATTTGGTGTTTGTAATTGTACCATACTTATGACTCATCTCTCTTAGTCACTTTATTCTTTGAGTTTTCATTTTCACTCCAAATGACCACAACCACAAATTGTTGCCTTAACTTTGTTTTTATTTATGTATCAGTCGATTAGTTTTAACTTTATTTTCCTAGTTCTACTCATTGAAGCGCAAATAATCTGGAAATGGTTGACAAGTAGTTGATGCCACAGATTTTCATATGGCAAGTAAATCTGGGTGATTTTGAGGCATTTTGTGCAGTCCTAGTAAATTTTATTTTTAATTTATTTCTTCTTGTATTAAAGGACTTTTTAGGACCATTTTTAGGTTGGCTTGACGTGTGCTCAGAAAAATAAAAGGAAAGAAAATACTAGATTGGACTGGAAGGAAAGTTGATGGATGAGGTTTTTTTTTTGTAACATTATTTGACCTTTTTAGAATTAAAATATTTAGGCAATTGGGCATAAGGGTCCATTCTAATAATAACATAATTATAAAGGACACTTACAAATTAGTAGTGTAAATTAAGGACACTGCACAAAAAGATAATAATGCCCCTTCTTTATTTAACTAATAACACAATAATCATAATATAACAACGATCGCTCATCAATTGTCCAACATTGTCCATAACAGAATAACTATTTACATGGTGTTAAAACAGTTTTAACACCAATTGTCCAACAATAGAATGGTGCTAAAAAGGTTTTAACACCATGGGTGAACACATATAACTAAACTAAAGGTACTGAAACAATTTGAACACCCATCAAATTCTACACAGTAAGGCACTAAAACAGATTTAGCACTAATTCTCTAGAACAGAGTAACTATTTACATAGTATTAAAACAGTTTAAGCACCAATTGTTCAACACTAGAATGGTGCTAAAAAGCTTTTAGCACCACAGGTGAACATATATAACTAAGCTGAAGGTGCTAAAACAGTTTTAGCACCGCATGTCCATCAACAAATTAAGGGCACTCTTCAAACAACTTCAACGCAATAAAAACAAATTTTGATTATATGTATGTATTACTAAATTAATTAGAAAAAAAGAGAAAAAAAGAAGAAGAAGATTATGGTTATGGTGAAATTTGTCGAATGAATGGATTTTGAGGTGAAGAAACTTACTAAAATATACGAAGGGTGCAAGAAAGAAAACAGAGCATATATATATATTTTGACCACCAGTCCTTTGACACGACTCCTAGTTAGTAGTGCTGACCGAAATATATATATATATATTTGTTCGAGAGGAAATACAGGCATCCACCTCAACTTTTTAATTAGGGGTATATTTGTCTATCAACATTTATCATTTTCCTTAAAATAAATTAATATCACCAAAAATTTCCTTATCATAAGACCAAATTATGAAATTAGTATTACTTCCGTTTATTAAACATGAGTCCGTCCTTAAAGTTGTAAACCATTACGGAGTGAGACCCTATAACTCATTATCTCTAAAATATTTATGTTTAAAATTAGGTTCCGGAGGTTGATGAGTTTGTATGCTTGATTTTAAAGAAAAAAAAGTATTGTAGATTAATGGCGGATTGATTGTATTTAGATTGATGGAGAATTTGTTGGTCTGTACCAAATGGTTTGAACCCTTACATTGAGCATCCATAGTTTGGTAAACCTTTTAAGTGTTACAAAATATTATAAAATTTATATTACCAAGTGTTGAAGATACTAGTATTATTCATGGTGAGTAAGTGTCCAAGACACTTACAGAAAATATTAGGCACAAGCCCACTGTTAGAATTGGTTTACAAAAGCCCACTGTTTTTCTTTTTTAGTTTTTCCTTATTTGTATTTTGTAAACTTGATCTTTTTGGTAACCTACTGTACCATATCATACCATACCAATTTTTTTGGCATACTGAAAATTTTGGTATGGCAGTGGTAATAGATTTTAGCGTACCAAATTTTTGGTACGATACACAATACACTCGATATGGTACAGTATTGTACCAAATCTACCCCTAGCAGGATCCACATTGAGTACTTAGAAAGGAAAGTCATTGAAGACCCCGATAAGGTGGACATATGTCCAATTCAGATCTATAAGTGTTGGATTGACCCAATCTTTGACTACCTCACAAATGGAACTCTTCTGGAAGACAAAAAAATGGCTAAGAGGGTCAAGTACATCTCCAAAAGATATGATGCCATAGAGGAAACTCTGTACAAGAGATGGTATGTCATTCCTTTCTTACTCTGCCTACTATGAGAATTTTGACGGAATCCCCGCTGCGATTCTCACACCTGCACCCCTATTAAAATCAGACAGCTCTACTGGAAATCCACAAAGGGCTCTGTGGGGAGCATCCAACTGCCATATATTTAGCTCTAAAGGTAGGAAGGTAGGGTTACTTTTGGCCCACCATCCTACAAGAAGCTAAGAACCACTAGACATGACCACCTATTGAAATTCGTGCCACCAATAGCTCATTCAGCACAGCTCAGAGCTGCCAAAAACCTCTAAAAGAAGTTTATCCTCCCCAATCAGCTCTTCTGAGCTGAAAGATAAGGATAGGGGTAATTGATAGAGTAAAATAATTACCAACTTCGTCAACCATTCACAAGAAGACACGTGGTTGCCTATGTCAGCAGTTAAGTCCACCGCGGTAAGGAGAGCTCAGAGTTTTGATTTGAGCACTACATGGAGTCGAAGCTCCCAACGGTGTACCTATTTGGTTTGAATACCATTCTCGCATACCAGATTTCAAGGTTGATGCCTCAGAGCTCTTTTAATGAGCTCTAGAGGCCTCTGACCAACTACTATGTCAGAGTAGGCATAGATGGCATGGGCGACTGTCACCAACTCTGTTAGCACTACAGAACTGCCTTCAACTTCATTAAATGCATCAGGATACAAGGAGAAACAAGGTCAGAATTTAGGATAATAAGAAATGGCTAGAGACCTGCTTTGGATTTCCTTGAATACATTTCTTCATTCAATACATATGAGTGATTGAGCCTAGAAATTGCATTTCTAATCCCTTAAACAAGGTTCAATTAACTTTTAATTATCGTCTAAAATAAAAAATTGCATGTAAATTCAGTTTAAGCATGAAAAGAAGGCACTGCATTGTATTTCTGTGTTACTAAGCCATTTTACAGGCCTAAAGTGGTTAAGCAACTGAAGTTGTATGCAAGAAATAATGTTAAAAGTGAAAAAGTGCAAGAAGAAGGCCCGAACAAGAAGTCAATCTGTCAATATCCATTCCGAGGCCCGAGACGAGGAAAACTCCGTAAACTACCCCCAAGGCATTAGCAAGAAGAGAAAAGCAAGTCCTCAAGCATGAATAAAGTGAATCCAAGTGTCCAAGAGTGATCCCAAGATGAAAGAAGCTCAATTGAATCAATTCCGAAAGTTTTCGAGCAAAATCGAGAACTGTCATAAAAAGCCCGAAATTGTAACTGACCAAATTTTTTCTACAATGTAAGTTTAAAGAAATCTCTAGAAATAGAAGTTATAAAGCTTTAAATTACCTACGCATAGGCGAAAACAATGTGTCAATCGGAGTTCGGATAAAAAATTATGAGTGAAAGAAGAAGTAGCCAAAAGAAAACAAAATAATAAATAAATAAAAAATCATGAGGATCCATCCCCACACCAGGATCGATCCCCACTTGGTTTTTTGGTCCGTTTTTGATTTTTAACTCTTTTCGGCCTGTTTCTTTAAGGATCATCCAACCCACGACTAGAGACACTTGTGGAACATATAAAGGGTCATATATCTCATATTTTAGGGTACAACACTATTTAAAATCAATAGAACTGAGAGGCTGGGAGCATCGTAACTTTTTGGGAGTTTTTGCGCTCATCTGTCGATCGAACTTTTGAGTGATTTTCTTTTTATTTCTTCAAAACAATTGTTAGGATAGTTTAACTATCATATTTAAAGGCTGGAACATAAGTGTATGCTATGTTCATTCATCAATTGATTCAGTTTCAATCATAAGCCGGGTAAACCCTAGTTTTTCGTTTTCTTTCAATTTAATTGCTTTTAATTGTTTGTTTGCTTTGATATTCATAGATTATATGTTTGAGATCATATATATTATGGAATCAACCCTATACCCTCATTTTTGGGGCTGGTTCTAGGGTTAATAGATCTGTTTTCTCAGTTTTTCGGCTTTTCATCGATTTATGCTTGTTTCTCGTTCTATATTCAAATAGTTTATCATTATTCAATGCTATTCATGTTTGATTTATTTTTCATCATTAGTAATCTTATTTTCCAAAATTTTTAGGGTTTTAGTCGATTTTCTTCAATTTTTGTCAGTTTTTTAGTTTGTTCATTATTTTAAGCGTAAAATCTTCGTTTTAAATCGGAATTGAGAAATTCAAAACCAAAAGTTTTCAAATATGATTTCTACATTATTAGGTTTGTATATATTTGTTTTCATGATTTTTAAGCCTATTTTCTTGTTTGGTTTGACTATGTCTAGCTAAATCGTTAGTTAGGAGTCCGCAGTGAAAGATGCATGATTAACCCTTGAATGTAATCCAATTTAGGTTTGAATTTGATTTTTCCATTGGTTATAGATAAAATATTGATTGTATGAGTATTTTCTTATCTTTGCATGCCTTAAAAACATGTTTTCATAAGTTAGCTCAGGAATTCTATTTGATTAAGAACCGTAAAACGTCGATTCATGGATTTTTGCATTAAAACCCTAACATGGATGATTTGAGGATGATATTTATCCTTTGACTAGTTGTGTTAGTTTCTTAAGTAAATTGGCTGATTTGGCATTGTTTTGCTATTTATTCACGTAAGTGCCGAAAAAGTGCTAGTTTTGACTTTCGGTATTCTTTTTAGGACGGATTTGATTTGAATTACGTTCAAACCTATTCAAACCTTATAAGAGTGTTAAGCTACTAATTTTTGAAAAGTTTAATCAACTTGAATTGTTTTTGTCACGCACTAGCAATACTAGGTTTCAAATTACACTTTTTCAAAGTTAAAAAGCTTCACTATCGAATTCTATTGCTCAAAGCTAGTCTATATAGTATTTTTCATGCATGGGGTATGATATAATTGTAGTAGCAATGTAATTAGATGGTTGGAAGATCTAGGAGCTAAACTTTAGTGAAAAATCTTGTTTAAAGATTTGGATTACCCGATTGGACTAATTTCGTACTCCCTAACTACGGATATCCCTAACGTCTGTGTCTCGTTGATTTAAGTTCACTTAATATTATATTTTATTTAGTTAGTACGCTGTTTTATTTAATTTATTAATTTTTAGTTCATTTGCATGTTCACTTAGTGCATTTAGGAAGCATTTTAGGTAGATAACTTGTGCTTGTGGATTCCCTTTTATTTTGCACCCTAGGTTTAGATTTATCTTTAGTTTTAGTTTAATTAGTTAATAGTTTTAATTTAGTTTCATTTCCTTCCTTATTTCCCCATTTTAATCATGTTTTCTTTTCTTTTCCTTTTTTCCATATAAGAGAGATACCTAGAAGAAATAGATTCCTTACCTTCCCTATGGTTCGACCTTGGACTTTCCCAAGTATACTATAACTTGACCACCTACACTTCGGTGTAATACTTCGCACTTTTTTCGCGTAGTCAATGAGGAAGCATTTACTTCTCACAACAGCCTAGTTTTTTGGGAGAAAAGAGAAAGAATCGTTCCCTGATACCATATACATCGGCTTAGTTAGAAAAGGTTTCCAGAGCTCCTTTATTATTGGTTAAGATTTCTTCTTATGTAAAAACATTGCCTGTTAGACAAGCCTGAGAGGTATTCGCTTGTAATCAGAGCATGGCTCTATATTCAGCTCATTTATATAAATATTATTGAGCTTCGAGCTCATTTTGTCAGAGGAGAACTATTCCCTGTAAGGGTAACACCTTCTCTATAACCACTTGTTTTGCTATTTCAATTTTTGACTTACATATTGCCACGCGTCTTTTAGCTTTGCCATTCCCATCGCACAAAATACAAAATCTTTGACTAATAGGTTAAAAAAGTATATCCTAGATTTTCACACCAACACCATCAATTATTAATAATGAGTTGAGTATGAATCCTTTTCTTTATTAAATTAAATAGCTAAGTTGCACTGTTAACTTTTTGAAAAAGTTACTTAAAACTTAATTGTACTGTTTTTATATTTTATTGGTGATCTAGCTTTTGGTATTTACAGCCAAAAATTGAACCTAAATTTTGAGTATTCAAAATACGCAGCTTAGAAAAAACACCAACGTGTGCCAATTAGGGTTGGTTCAGCCAATTTTATTCGTCATTTCACTATGATTAAATATAAAGTATCAAACTCCGCATAATTTTTATTTCTAATTTCTCACACTTTTCTTCTTTTTCTTTTGATTATTAGGTTTTTTTCTTCTATTCTGTAACACCCCGTTGCTTCATTTCTTGTTAAGTATTATTCCTTGTCGCTAACAAAGTAGATTGAAACCTCGATAACGAAAATTTTGAATTTTTCGCGAGCCGGAGTAGTTCAAGTACCTCCTATATCAGATAATGATGTTATATAACTCTTTAGTATGACCATAAAGCGGTTCAGGCAATCCAAGCAAAAATTAGACCTTAAATCATTAGTTTTCGAATTACGTGATTTCATAATTTTGGCCAACTTTGAGGAAGCATAACATCTTCGTTCCTCACCTGATTGAGTTTCCTTCCGTAAGTGTCTAGATTTTTATGCTATGTACAACTTTTATGTTTTGGCCAAAGTCTAATTCATACTCTTACTTGGTCAAAACTAAGCATGAAATAGGCCAATCGCTAATAATTGTTCATTTTGTAACTTTGTGCATAGTGCTGACTTTAACGCGTTAATGTGGATAATTTGTCAAGAATTTGGGAAATCTTTCTCTTAGGGACTCGTAGAGCTTAGAATAAGCTTTCCGTAAACATAAAGATCACTTCAATCCTAGTCCTGAGCAAATAGTTATGGCCATTCAAAGTTTAGTGCTGCAGGTCCCAAAAAGCTACCCGTGAATAGTAACCGAAAGTGAGAACGGGATTTTTAATACACTATTTCCCCTAATTTCCTTCTCATTTTACACACAGCCTTTGAGAGCTTTTAGAGAGAGATCAAGGAGACGATCTAGGGGGGGCTTTGTGAGTAATCCAAAACCACAATTCAAACCCCATCTATACACACCAATCCACACCTACTATTCATCTTCATCTTTCACTCCTCCATTGATAAAGCTTGAAGAGCGAGATTTGGGGGTTTTTGCGATTCAGCTTCATTCGACTATATTTGTTGCTTTTAACTCAGAGATATTGACCAAACAAGGTGGGAATCTACTAATTAAACCTATTCTATTATTTATTAATTCTCCTATGATGATTTTGCTTTAAATTGTACAAAACCTAGTTTTTGCCTATACATGGGTTTTGTTAGAGTGATATACTAAAAGCTATAATTTTCTTGTTGGTTTGGATATGTTATAAACTTGGTTTTGCTATTTTAATGAGAATCTTTATGGGCAATGGTTGCATTATATTATTTATTTAAATATTGTGCATGTGTGTCTTTTATTCCATATAGTAGATGTTTTGGTGTGTAGAGTATAGCTTACACACATAAGATCATATCATCGGTTCTTGTGGAATATAAGTTTAATGGTTCACAGTCTTAAATGGAATTGGACACCCATCGGTAGGATTGTAGCACAAGTTTTAGTAGTTTATCTTAACTACAGGAAATGATATAGTTTTAACTCGTTGTGCTAGTACACTTTGTGTGTATTAAATAGGACTAGTTTGGGTTAATTGTTTTTATACTGACTATATAAAACAATTTAAAATCCCATGGTTATTATGATTAGTTATACTCTTAATCTTGAAATAATTAATAGACATATATATGTAGTATTTGTTGTTTTGACTCATTAAGAGTGAGATTCATTTATGGATCAATAATCTTCGTGAACTGGATGACGACACTATATGTATGATGAATATTAATTATTGACGGAATCCACGTCCCGGTATAGGGATTGATGATAGCCCCTTGAGAAGCTTATAAGTTTTGATCATGTCAAACCCTGCAGGTGGATTATGTTAATCCGACATGTCAAATAAGTTAAGTGGTAGGCTCAACGATTAAGAAGTCATTTAAATATAATTGTCAGTAATTTAATTTAAATGACGGTTATCTGTAATCTTAATGTGAGGAGAATAATAAGTATTTAATAACAAGGAGCTCGAAATTAATTTTGAGATAAGGACGGGAGTGCAATTATAATTCTTTAGTGGTGTGAATTATAATTTATGGAAGGAACTAATTCATAGTAGAATTAGGATTCCAACTTTCCATAGGAAGCCCAAACTTATTTCTCCTTAAAGTCTCTATCGTAGCCTTATATATACGCCGGCCTTGTCTCTTCTCATAATAACAATAATTCTCATGAGCTAGGGTTTGTTCTATTGAGAGAGGAGAAAATCTTGGTGATACCGTAGCCCACACTCGGTACAAGATTTGATGGCGGAAGGAATACGATAGAAGATCTTTAGGTTTCCAGCACAGCAGTTGTAAATCAATCGTAACTTTTGATCGCACCGTTGGATCTGGCTGATTTTTGGATATGTCGTTTGGAACGCAAAGTTACGTATTTAATGCAAAAAATCAGGACGATCAGAAGTCGTTTCGGTGGCAAAAACAATTAATTTTCGTAGCCCAGCGAGAATTAAAAAATCTGACCAAATCGCAATTTGATACTTTTGAAACCCTAGTCTCCTCATATGGATCCTCTATATGATCCACAAAGGTGAAATCCCTTTATTCTTATAGGGTTTTAGCAAAAGTTTTTTGTTTAATCTATACGCAATATCAAACGATCCTGTATTTATGTCTCTATCAGGTTTTGGGGTTTTTGAGTAAGGTGAGTTTCTATGATGAACTTAATGATTTGTATTAATTAATTACACTATAAAATACATGTGAAACAAAGGATTACAATTGTTGAACGGGTTTACTACAAAACCCACTCGAGCCCCTTTTTATGTTCTTGCCTTGTGATGTTGAGCGTGTAATCCATCAAAGGGAACCAAATGGTAGATTTGTAAATTGGAATACATGTTGAGGAACTAGCAATCTATTTCGAACTATATATGTAAGGCTTTCCCTTTACGCTTTTATTAGTAGCGACCTGTACATATATGTATGTGTGTATGTTCATAAAAAAGGAAATATTATTAAATTAAGAACGTGATATGCCCCTTCACCATATGAGCCAACTGAGATACGTTCAAGAGGACATGTATGCGCTAGACCATGGAAAGTCCCAGGTGGATCTCATAGATGGGGCCGGAAGCTGGGATGATATCTCCTGGGTGCAGGACTCGAAACTGTGCACTGAAGCGATCGGGAGGCCCTTCTGCAGCGTGGGTGAGAGGCCACGAAATGCAGACCTGGTAGAACTCTTAGCTAGTTACGAGGAGCTTCGAAGGGATGACTCGAGTACAATGAGAAAAGGATAATGCAACACCAAATGGTCTTATATAAATAAAAAGGGTTTGCTTTATGTGTTCATTATTATTTAATAAATACTATCTTCTTATATATATATATTTATCTGATTTCCACTGGGTCCTTTTGACTCATTCCACTATTTTTCC
Source organism: Lonicera japonica (assembly GCA_021464415.1). NCBI lineage: Eukaryota > Viridiplantae > Streptophyta > Magnoliopsida > Dipsacales > Caprifoliaceae > Lonicera > Lonicera japonica. The sequence goes on along the minus strand of CM038464.1, from coordinate 78,659,460 downwards.
TACATAAGTACCTCAACAGGGTTGTCGGGAAAATGGAAAGGAAAGGAAGCGTCTTCTTATATTGCCTCTGTACCTAGATGTTGTCTAGGGTCCTTCATGGCTAAAGGACCACAGTTCTTCAAGTTTTGCTCACATTATATATATATATATGTATACACTTCATGGATATTAGAACTTGTTTGTTGTCTCTGTATTGTTAGCCTATCACGTTGGGACCTCGTTAGAGGCTTGTTGTTATAATTTTGCTTGTATGTTAAGGACTAGGTTTGTATATTACAACTATGCTAAGTGTGGCTCTTAATATCTAGATTTGAGTATTTTATTCTCGTATACATGTCCAGGTTTTTGGCTATCAAGTTTCTGCTGTCAGCGTACGGCACCCGTGATGAACCGGGCCCTGGAGGATATCTCCTCAAAATAGGGTTTGGGGCGTTACACGTTTCACTGTGTTGTCTGGCATGACTATAAATTAGTTTAGTTACAATAAACAAGATAAATTTTGGGTTATTATATGTATTTTCAAAACATTAAATCAAAGAAGTCAATAATTCTCTCTATCTCTCTCACATTAACTTCTTTTTTCTTCTTAAATTTAAAATACATTAACTTTAAATAAAAAATTATAAATTATAAATTATTAAAAATTTGTATATTGAACTATATTTATCGATGCCTATAAACTAAGACCCATTATGACTATAAAGTTCTATGTAAAAAAAATTCAACAAAAGTTATTGTAACCCACTTTTTATTTTAATAATTTACAAACTTAAATATATTTTTTTTAAAGCACATTACTTTTGTAAACCAATGTTACTATTAACGGTACCATCTGCTTACAATTAGCATTTTAGAAATATATAATGTCATTGTATAATGGTGAATCATTTAGGAGGGCAAATGACCCAACTTTTCCTTTATTTAAACTTTTTTAATCTTTTACAAACTTATCTTTTTTAAAATTACATTATTTTTGTAAGCTAATATTCCTACCAACGGTACCAGCCGTTTACAATTAAAATTTTAGAAATATATAATGTCATTGTACTAGTAATAAAGTATATTAATTTTTTCGAATATTTATTTTTGTATTTATTGATGAATGATTATGGATGACAAAATGATAATGAGGTGGTAAATGAGAGCATATCAGCTTAATAATTTCCAAATCATTGACAGAACTGGTCCAGCCAGTGGGAGTACATCAGTTCAATATTCGATCAAACTTGTTCATAGAACTGTTCCTGTCGATGGGAGTGCATCAGCTTAACACCCAATCAATCCCGTTAAACAAATCTTGCTAATAAAACCAACCTCATCACTGGGAGTACAATAATTTAGCATAGAAGAACCATCACAGGAAAGATGGGTCCAACCAGTGGACATGTTCCAAACAACCTTCAATCAATATATGAAGTCATAAATTCATTTTCAGCAGAGATAATAGCATAGCATAACATCATTTGCATAGCATTGCTTTGAAAATGTCACAAAGATTTCATGCGAGAGCTGCAAAATGACGTGTTCTCATTATCGTCATTTCTTTCACAAAGAACCTAAGCGAAGAGGGTATGTCAATACCCTATTTTGCGACCCTTGCAAGAATCTATTTTTCAGAGAAAACGAGCACGCACGCGCGCATGCACAAGCAATCATACATGCATATATACTCTGCACATTTGATACAGGTCAAAGAATGAACCAAAATGGATTCACGGAGAAAAAGTTATGAGGATAATCGGAAGCTTTCGAAAATCGAAAACCGTCAATCTTACAAAATTTTTAAACGGAAACCTTACCAGATTCTGATAATTCATAAACATTGAGGGTTATTACACATTGCTATTAGGAGAAATATAATAAAAAATCAACTCGATCCAATAGTAGAATCTCCAAAAAGTGATTAAACCGGCATTTCATCTCGATTAATTAAACGGAGACCTTCCCGAACTCCAATTAAACTTAAATTTGGTCAGTAGGAGTGTTTTTATCATGAGGAATAACATCCTAAAAAAAGATTAATCCTATACTTCTTTTGGTCGAAAATGCAAAACTGTGAGGTCGGACATACGGGTGAATAGTGTTATCCACAAGACAACACTATTCAACAAGTTATCCACACGATAACTTGGCAATTAGTCGTTTGGAGAACACTATTCAACAAGTTTTCCACTTTTCAAATCACATACATTGATTTCCAAAATCAAATGATCGAATTACGAAACACACGCTTTCTATCCCCACCCTAAATTTTGTTTTTCTAAAACTATGAATTGATACGCAATAATATAAATAAGCATGTGAATTTTTGATTACACATACTCATATTCTACTTAGAGACCGAAAGGGTGAATTGGGGTGCTTAATATATTCCCGATTTGTAACTTAATTCCCGAACCTTCGAATTAATTGGTTTCGCATTAATTGTGTCTAAGAGGTTGTTTAATTTATAAATCTGCCTATTTTACACACACTTTTGTTTGCTTAGTAGAACAAACTAGCGACTCTGATTTTCTTTACAAACCATTACCTTTGCTCCAAATTAAAACGAACCGTTTTTGAAATAAACAGGAAATTGGATGAATTGCCACCCACGGGGATCGGCGTAGAAGATGTGGGTTCTCACATAGCCCTAAGTTTAGTGCCTTTAGTTTGAAAGCAATGTTAGACATTTTCATAATGTAATTCCTTATGTTCTCTTTTCCTTTATAGCTTATTGAAACAAGATTAGCCAAAATTTTACTTGCTTCAGTGATGTGATCCTACCTAGTCCTCCGTTCAATTCAACCCAGGAGTATTGTGAGTTCTTGAATGAAGGCTTTAGTACGCATAGATTCAAAGATAGAGCATGGAAGTTTAAAGAAAAAACTATCAAATTGCTTATTCCAAGAGCTACAAAGAGATTTCGCGTCAATCAATCATTCCGTGGAGTTCCTAAAGATTGGGCGTGGAAGTTCAAGGTGAAAGTATGTTTAAAGGTAATCAATGAAGTTCCAAGTCATGATCTTGAGTTGTGCAAAGCTTGGGTATTAATTAGAGGTGATAAGGAATACGCTCAAGGATGGAATATTAAGCTAGAGGCTTCATTTGGCTTGTTTAAGAGATATTTAAGCCCCATGACTTATAAATAATTGTTTATTAGAATTATTATTATTTTAGAATTATTTTGGGCTTATTTTAGAGTGTTTATTAATTTTCTTATTGTATTAGGAATATTCTAGGAGTTATTATTTTCCTTTTTCTAAGTATGAATTAGTTTCCTTTTTGAATTAGGATTCTAAGGCTTTGTTTATTCCTATTTAAAGGAGGCACATTATTGTTTTATTATCATAAAGAAGTAATCATTAATCTAGTTGAGTGTTTTACACCTTTAGCTCTTGCTAGAACTTGTTGAATTGTTTAAATTAATCATTTAAGCTATTCTTGACTATGGCGCCTTTGACTTATATAGAGGTTCAATTCTTGCATTCAAGGGTTGGGTTTAGGTTCCGCGTTCCATCTCTTCGACGAAATTCCAAGGTTCTTACACTTTCATAGTTTAAAGGTTGAGGATCCATTAACCTAGCTAGGAAAACGATTCGGGATCGCGTCATTCAACCTTTTTGTTTTGAGAAAACATTTCTTCAATTTTCTTAAAGAACTAAGTTGCATTTTCCTCATAAAGCTTTGAAAAGTTTCTAGACTGAAATGTTTCATGATCATAAGATTTATACTATCAGAATGGTCCCACTTATCTAAATCCTTTTCTCTCTAGGGGTTTTTTTATTTGTAAAAGTAGGAGGCTGTTATATTCGAAGTGCAATGTCAAGATACATGAATGCGAAAACAATCATAACATTTTGTTTTCAATTCTTGAAATTGGTACCATTAAGCATCCGTACCAAATTTATGTTAGCAAATATAGTAAAAACAAAAGTAGCAACTAAATATATAAAATAATAACAAGCATACAATTAATATACATATCAGAAAATATGAACATCAATATATATGTATGACACAATTATCCAAAGTATCAATGGTGGATCCCCGTTATAAGATACCTAGCAAAACATTAATGTTTAGTCATTTGACAGAAACATCAATTTGTAATTGGTCATTTCCATGCAATAATCAAATATATATGGAAAATCTTGTTAAATAATAGGCCTTTATTTAGACTGACTTATTATTCTCACAAAAACTTGACAGTCATCTCATATTTATTACCATAGTTATGCATGTTCTTTAGCCTAATAATAACCTTCCTTTGGGCCAATTATTATTCGCATAAATAACAAACAAACAAATCTTAATATTTCAAAATAAACAAATCTACACAATAACAAACAAACGGATCTTAATATCTCAAACAAATCTTTGCGATTGAGGTTACTTTGGTAACCTATCATTTTAATTATTTATTTTGTAATATCAGATGATCTATGCTCCGCATACTTATGTTCTAAAAAATCTAGATTGTCCGTGATAATGAGAATCACAAAGCACACACCTCATCTTTCCAACCTTGATGCATAAGGCAATTTTGGATTCCTGGTAGTCTGCAGTTTGGCGTATCTGTATAATTTTGTAGGGTTTTTTTTACCACTATGGCTAAAAAACTTAATGGTTTTGTCTGCCTGTGTACTGGTATGCACCCATTATAGTTTATATTGGTACAATGGTGAAATAATTATGGGGCTCTGTTTGACTGCATATCAGTATTACCTATTAAGGTTTATACCGATACGAGCTTAATTTTGAAAATTCGATAAACTTTATGCGTACCAGTATGATCAAGGTTTATACTAGTACGGCCCCCTTTGGTTTTCTAAAATTGACAATTTTTATGCGTAGCAGTATGGTCCTTAAGGTTTATACCAGTAGGCTAACCCCTTTCCATAATCAAAATTTTTAGAATTGATTTTAACTTAAAATCATAAAACATGGATTGCATAAATAAAAAAAAACATTAATTAATCATGCAAAATAATAGAATAAATTTCATACGCATTATTCCTTAATTCTAGATCTGATTAAACATGAAAATCATCATTATTTATAATATGTATAAAGAACATAATTGTCAAACCCTAGATTGCTAGAACCCTAGCATACAAGGGTGGAGGGAGCATGAACCTTCTGGGGACTTAAGCCCACACCTGGATTTGCAATTTTTTCATAGTAGGTGTAGAAATTTATATTTTTATAAGGACCTTTGTGTGAGCACAGAAACTACAAGATTATGTTTGTAAAATATTTATAATTATGGGGTTTGATATGTAACTATAATCAGAAAAGGAAATAAGAAAAGTGATTTTACCTTTGTGTTGACCTTGAAGGTCTTAATCTTATTTTGATAATAACAATAAATCAATCATGTGTAATTTAACATGTTCTTGATTTAAGATTATAACTTTCTTATTTGAAAAATCAAGAATATCATGATTGCTCAAATGAAGTTTGACAAGGATCATTCAATCAATATCCGATTAAGTCAACAAAGCAATGGACTAGCAAGATATCATTCTTATCTCACATGCTAGCAATGCATTTAATGAAGCACAAAAGATCAAGGATCATATGCCAAAGCTTCAAGGGAAACGCTTCAAGTGAAAAATCAATTTGAAGAAACAAATCGAAGCATTCGAAGACTCACCTATTCGGTAATTGAGTGTTTGCTTAGGATTAATATAAAGTTTCTTAATTGATTGATTATATAGCTCAAACATGATCATGCATCATTCCTAGATTAATCAAAACCAAGTTTGAATCAAAATCATTTAAAAATATCATTCTTATAAAAACCGGTTTTGAAATAAATTCTTAATAAATTCATATGAATGAATTTTGATACAAAAATAAATTTGGGAGTCTTAGAAACTTATTTAGAACACTCCCTAAGCATTAGAATCAATTTTGGAGTCAAAATACAAAAGTTGAAAAATTGCACAAAACCTCCACAAACCAGAGTAATGTAGTCGACTACATTACTATTGGGGGAGTCGTAGTCGACTACAGGGGGACCAGGTGAGTCGACTCACTTGAGAAATATAGCCGTTGGAGATTTCTTGCCAGCCTAGTTTTGGCCTCTAACCACCCCTAACTACCCGAAACGGCCATATTGCTTCTTGGACTATTTATATGACTTCTAAGACTCATTTTACACACCTTGAATCATTCATATACTCTATTCTTCATCTATCTTCATCATTCAAAGATTCAAGAATTATTTTGATCACTCATTAATCATTTGAGCTATATCATCTTAATCAAGTAGGATAACTCTAGTGTGAGCTTCAAATTGTACTCTTTACATACTTGAGAGAGTTATTGTAAATTGGTGTGAATCACCAAACAATTAGAATTCATTGTGAGAGGTAAATCTCATAGGAAAAACAAGAAGGTAAATTCTTATTTAGCTTTTCTGAGAGGTAAATTTCACAAGGTTAGCAAGAGAGAGATTCTTGTGTGAATATTGTGGTCAAGCAATATTTGTAAAGAGTGTGCGAGAGGATACACTTTTAGTGGTTTGATCTTCACCCGGAAGGAGACTGATTTTAGTGAAAATTCTCGGAGAACTAACTAAGTGCGGATTGTGGTTTGGTAAACTAAAACTGTGACGACAAAAAGCCTTGGACTTCAAATCGGTTCAATATTTCTAACTCAATCTCTTTATTTACTTGCTATATTTATTGATTGAAGTTGCATTGTATTGTCACTTGTTCTTGGGATTGATTGTTTTCCTTGATAAACTTGTTTAGTTAAATTGTTTTACTTAAACATTTTGAATTTTTTTTAATTCCGCATTAAAGTTTTTAAACCCTATTCACCCCCCCTCTAGGGTTGAAATCTGACCAACAATTGTTATCAGAGGGTGTACTATTATTTTTGATTTCACAATCTAAGAGTCCTCGATCATGTATTATTATCAAGGAACCAGCCTTTCCGAAGGTGCTTCTATTTATAGATCGCCATTGTTTGATGGCAAGAATTATAGTTATTGGAAAAATCGCATGAGCACATTTTTACAAGCTAGCAATTTTGAACAATGGAAGGTTAGATTTGTTGGACCTTGTGAGATCACAAAAACCGACAAGAAGGGAAATGTTATTCCCAAGTCGATATCCGAATATAATGAGCATGATATTAGAAAAATCCAATACAATGCCAAAGTTTTAAATTCTTTACATTGTGCATTAAGTATGGATGAATATACAAAATCTCTAGTTGCAAAACCGCAAAAGAGATTTGGGACAAGCTTGAGGTTGCCCATGAGGGAACTTCTCAAGTCAAGGAGGACAATATAAATATACTTGTCCATGATTATGAATTGTTTAATATGGAGCCTAACGAATTACTTGCTTCCATGTATAGTCGATTTTCTATTCTCACTAACGCTTTGGACCTTCTTGGCAAGGTTTACTCTAATGAAGAGAAAATTCAAAAGATTCTTAGGACTCTTCCCAAGAAATGGAGACCTAAGGCGATGGCCATACAAGAGGCCAAGAATCTCAAGACCTTGAGCATGGATGAGCTTTTGGGTTCTCTCAAAATCCATGAGAAGGAATTGCAAAGAGAAGAAGGAGGAGAGAAAGCAAATCCATTGACAATATTTGCTTTAAAGCCAAATGAAGGAAAATGAACAAAAGGAGATGGAGACATGGCACTTATCTCTAGGAAATTTGAGAAATTCCTAGCAGAGAAGAAGTACTCTCAAGGGAAGATAGACAACAATCCCTCATCCTCAAAGAATTTTAATGATAGATCAACTCATCCTAAAGTTGACAATGAGGAAAGAAAATACTTCCATTGTCAAAAACCGGGACATTACAAGTCAAATTTTCCGGTTAGAAAAGAGGAGAAAAGAGAGAAGAAAGCAAAGAGGGAAGAGCTATACAAAAGATTGAAGCATGCTTTCAAAGAACATTCAATTGAATCGGATGAAGACGAATCCGATATCGAGTCGAGCGATGAGGAGATGGCACACCTTTGCCTTATGGAAAAAAATGGAGAGGCATACACATCTTGGCCTCATAGATGAAGCTCATATGGAGGCTACCATTTTCTCTCCGTGGCCTTGATCCCTTTTTGATGTTGCCATAGGGGGAGAAAATGTGTGTTGGTAGCAGTCAATGTTGGTAAGACTTTAAATGCTTTATGTCTTCGACATTAATACTTGTTTTCTTTTGAAAACTTTATTTGAGATCAAAAATGTTTTATTGGTTTTAAAACTATCTCAAATATTTGCAATGCTTTTTACAAATCATTTATTTTATCTTTGCATAAATTGAGGGGGAGCAAATTTCAATTATTTATATGCTATTTATGCTTGTTATTGAAAACACACATTAATTTATTGTCATCATCAAAAAGGGAGAGATTGTTGGCCTTGAAGGTCTTAATCTTATTTTGATAATAACAATAAATCAATCATGTGTAATTTAACATGTTCTTGATTTAATATTATAGCTTTCTTATTTGAAAAATCAAGAATAGCATGATTGCTCAAATGAAGTTTGACAAGGATCATTCAATCAGTATCCGATCAAGTCAACAAAGCAATGGACTAGCAAGAGATCATTCTTATCACACATGCTAGCAATGCATTTAATGAAGCACAAAAGATCAAGGATCATATGCCAAAGCTTCAAGGAAAACGCTTCAAGTGAAGAATCAATTTGAAGAAACAAATCGAAGCATTCGAAGACTCACCTATTCGGTAATTGAGTGTTTGCTTAGGATTAATGTAAAGTTTCTTAATTGATTGATTATATAGCTCAAACATGATCATGCATCATTCTTAGATTGATCAAAACCAAGTTTAAATCAAAATCATTTAAAAATATCATTCTTATAAAAATCGGTTTTGAAATAACTTCATATGAATGAATTTTGATACAGAAACAAATTTGGGAGTTTTAGAAACTTATTTGGAACACTCTCCAAGCATTAGAATCAATTTTGGAGTCAAAATACAAAAGTTGAAAAATTGCACAAAACCTCCACAAACCAGAGCAATGTAGTGGACTACATTACTATTAGGGGAGTCGACTCCATGGGGACCAGGGGAGTCGACTCCATGGGGACCAGGTGAGTCGACTCACTTGAGAATTATAGCCGTTGGAGATTTCTTACAAGCCTAGTTTTGGCCTCTAACCACCCCTAACTACCCCAAACGGTCATATTGCTTCTTGGACTATTTATATGACTTCTAAGACTCATTTTACACACCTTGAATCATTCATATACTCTGTTCTTCATCTATCTTCATCATTCAAAGATTCAAGAATTATTTTGATCAATCATTAATCATTTGAGCTATAACAACTTGATCAAATAGGATAACTCTAGTGTGAGCTTCAAATTAAAACACTTGAGAGAGTTATTGTAAATTGGTGTGAATCACCAAACAATTAGAATTCATTGTGAGAGGTAAATCTCATAGGAAAAACAAGAAGGTAAATTCTTGTTTAGTTTTTGTGAGAGGTAAATTTCACAAGGTTAGCAAGAGAGAGATTCTTGTGTGAATATTGTGGTCAAGCAATATTTGTAAAGAGTGTGTGAGAGGATACACTTGTAGTGGTTTGATCTTCACCCGGAAGGAGATTGATTTTAGTGAAAATTCTCGGAGAACTAACCGAGCGCGGATTATGATTTGGTAAACCAAAACCGTGACGACAAAAAGCCTTGGACTTCAAATCGGTTCAATCTTTCTAACTCAATCTCTTTATTTACTTGTTATATTTATTGATTGAAGTTGCATTATATTGTCGCTTGTTCTTGGGATTGATTGTTTTTCTTGATAAACTTATTTAGTTAAATTGTTTTACTTAAACATTTTGAAAAGGTTTTTAATTCCGCATTAAAGTTTTTAAACCCTATTCACCCCCCCTCTAGGGTTGAAATCCGACCAACACTTTGGACCCCCATTAATTTTACAAAAATTGATCTTGACCCAAACATTTCATATATTGTAGGTTTGGTCTGATTGGATAGTGTTGACCTTAAAGTCAATTAATCTTATTTTGATAATTACAATAAGTTAATATTGTGTTATTTAACTCGGTTGTTCAATGATAATAGCCACTTTAACCGAAACGCCTTCCGACCAAGTGTAACGTCAAACCGAAGCAATCATATTTTCACACAAGCCCTACAACGGCCATTCATTCACAAGAAATCAACTTTAGAGATTCACAAGTGATTTACAAAGTCAAATATGATCTCAACATGCCCTACAAGCTAACAAGAACAAGAAAGAACCAAGAGCATCAATCAAGTGAAGATACACGCAAGAAATTCAAGCATCACGAAGACCGAAGCATTTATATATTAAGTGAGTGCTTAGATTTTATGTAAAAGGTATCATTGATCATTTATATAGCTCATAGAAAGCTTTAACCATGACTAGATTGATCAAAACTAATTTTATCCTTGAAAACATATTTTACCGAAAACTAGTCATCTTGAATAATTCATTATAATTTTATATAAATGATTTTTGGCACAAAAACTATTTTAGAAGTCTTGGAAACCTATTTTTGACATCCCCCAAGCATTAAAATCAAATTTGGAGCCAAAATGCAAAAGTTGGAAAATTGCACAAAATCCCCAAAACCAGTGCCATGTAGCCGACTCCATGAAAATGATGGAGCCGACTCCCTCCTGGAAATGTCATGGAGCCGACTCCATGAAGTCTCAGGGAGCCGACTCCCTCAGCAAAAACTAGCCGTTGGAACTTCGCTAAATGTGCAATTTCGGCCCAATTAATTATTTATCCACTACAAACGGCTACAATCTTTTTTCACCTATAAATATGAGTTCTTAAACTCATTTTTAACAACTTGAATGATCATATAAACTCATTTTACACATATCTTCATTATTCAAGTATATAAGCTATTTATTGATCAATCCTTTCATTCTTTGAGCTAATATTCATTGATCAATTTTGATATCTCTTAGTGTGAGCTTCAATTGTAATTCATTATACACGAGAGCTATTGTACATTGGTGTTTGTCACCAAAACTTGTTCAAATCATTTTTGTGAGAGGTGTATCTCATAGAATTAGCAAGAGGGTTATCTTGTGAAAGTATTGAAGGTGTTTTCAATACTTGTGAGAGTGTGTGATAAGAATACACTTGTAGAGGTTTGGTCTTCACCCGGAAGGAGATCGGTTATAGTGGAAATTCTCGGGGAACTAACCGAGCGCGGACTAGGGGAACGCCGAACCGTGTGGACAAAAAATCTTGGACTTCGATTGGTTTAATCTTTCTTACTCAATCTCTCTATTTAATTACTACATTATTACTTGCTTTGAGATTGTTTGATTATTTGCTCTTGTGTTATTTATTTGCTTACATTCCTTGATAAATTTGTTTAGCAAATTGTTTTTCTTAAATATTTTCGAAAAGTTTCTAAATTCCGCATTAAGTTTTAAAAACCCTATTCACCCCCCCTCTAGGGTTGTAATCCGGCCTACAGATAGTTCATTTTATTGACCAATATTAACAGTTAAATGTTTGAACTACTTTCCACTTTTAGATTAAAAGGACATATATACCAATATTATACTTTCAAAATATATTATATATTTTCTCATCCTACTTTTTGTCTCTAAGTTGAATTTGGCAAAGTCATATAGGATCCAAGCATTATTTTCTATTTGGAATGTTTTTCATTATTTATACACTTAAATTGGTAAAATACTTTCTTTTGCTATGTTATAATCATAAGAAAATTTTGAATTGCTGACTAAAAATAGACTTCATTAATGAATCAAATTTTATTAAGTCTAATTCAAGTAAGAAGCTTTTGATTTTAATGCATTACATGATATGAAAATTTGCGATTTTATATATATTTGAAAAAAATCTCTTAACATTGAGAAAGACATTAAAAAATATCAAAAATGAAAATGTCTTTCAACCTTTTCAAGATATGACGACTTGCATATGATCGATTTTCATCATTTATGATTTTTGTACATAGTTTTATGTAGTAAATATTTAATATTTTATATAATTTTTTGTCATGTTATTATTATTTGTAATAAAAAATACTTAAAATGCCCCCCCAAACTAAAATCTTGGTGTTAGGTTTATATTTTAATTGGCTTAATTCCGATACTAAAAGCAAGTTTTCCGTTTTAATCATTTATACGTTAAATGAAGATTTGAATATGCAACAATCAACGGAAGCTCGCCAAACTTATCGGTTGCACTGTATGAAATTCAAGACCTAAAGTAATGAGGTAAGGGGTTTGATTCAATTCTAGGTGGTGATTGAGTGTTAAAATAAAAATTGAAAACTTTTTGAGTCAAACCATTTTGAGTTTTTACCAAGTTTTTCCCAAGCCTATTGCATTTCTTCGAGTGAAAAAGATGAGAGAACTTGATTTTTACATGTCTAACATGTTCCATAGGTTGCCTCTAAAATTTGGGTCGAATCATGTGAGAGTTTGAACGGATTTAAAATGACAAAAAACGAGCGAAAACAAGAAAAACCAAAAAGCATCGTAAAGAGTAGAAACAACGTCACAAAAAGAGAATCAATCTAGTTTTACTAAGGTGGATTGATCTGGCATATAAAGTGTCCAGGAATCGAAATCCAAGTTTTGGATTGATCTAATTTTGATAAGGTTAATTGATTTGGTAGTAAAAACTAGAGCACGCGATTTTCATCACAAAAACTCGTTTTTAAGTGTTTTAAACCTATTTGAAAGAGGATTTGGTCTCTAACTTTTCCTATAAATAAAACCCATTGGCAAAGGTCAAAAAACATGTTTTAAAAGAGTTTTTTCTAGGCAAATTAGAGGGATCAAAAACCTTAAAAATACTTTTAAGAGAAAACCACACCACCTAGGGTTTGGTCATGCCATAGAGATTTGCCATTCTTTTTATTCAAAGAACTAGGGTTTCTTGTCATTCGAAGAGGTCCTGCAGGAGAGGCTTTGGTTGCGGTTGATGTTTGGGTTGAGTGAAGTTTCAATAGCTATCAAAATAAGAAGTGGCTAATGCAAAAAGGGAGATCGCAGACAGTGGCAAGGGATTGTAAATTAGATCGAGAAGGAGGCGATGGGTAAGCCACTACAGCTAGGAAGTGCTATGCCAAGCCAACTGCGATTGGATTATTCGATCAAGGGATTGACAGGACTATTGCATAAATTATGGGAAGCAATTATTTTTAAGTCATTGAGCCCGTAATTCCGTTTCGTTCATAGTGAAGCATTGTCTGCTAGTCCTGAGGATTAGTCCTACGCAAGTAGGTATATCTCGTTACTTCTTAGTGTTGTGTAATTGGTTTGATTGTTTGAATGATTGTTTGATATAACTGTTAGATAACACAACAAGGTTTAATTCCTCTTATCAAACTTCAAATTGTTTTTTATAAAAAGCCTTAAAATTAACATGGGCAACACAATCCTAAAATTATCATTTGCCTCTGCCACTGCTAACATACATGAATTATCTTTAATTGTAAACATGAATAAACTGCTCTAATACTAATTGTTGGATTGTAATATTAAATCATATAAGGTTTAAGGATCCTAATCATGTCTTAAGAGATTAAGTTTAGGAAGCGTACCTAAATCCATAACGAGGTAGGGTACGGAAGCTTTGTGGGTTTGTGGTCTTTTAACTTCAAAATCCTGGAGTGCTCAATGAGATCTCTATCTAAGATGGGGAAGAGGAGTAAAAAGTATAATGACTTAAATTGGTGACCATAACCCTAAGGAGGTTTCTTTATACACTAGCTTAAATAGAATCTCATCAATCCTAATATGACTAAGATTGCATAGCCTCCTATTAGATGCCTAAATAGCCCTCAATATAATTAATAAAATATGTAAACCCATTCCAGAATCATGTAAGTGTACCGATACAACCAAAAGGAACTGCACTGGTATAAACCGGTATGAACAAATTTTCAACTAATGGGAGATAGGGGAGCAATGAGTTTTCTCTTTGCTCAACGAGATACGGAGATATTTTTTTTATGACAAAATCAAAGTATGCTGTTGTGAACCCAACTCTACTGAAGGCTTCACAAGTAATAATAATGGAGTTTCTATATGGGATCTACACCACAAAGCTTAATTCTCTAATGTATAGAGCCAAAACAATATATTTCATTACTAGAGAGAGAATACAATGAGAAGGGGAGGATTATATACCTCCTGTAGCACACACAACCCACACTTAACAAACCCACAATAATATCCTCTCACAAAAACAATAAAAGAAATAAAGAAAAACAAAAATAAGAGAAAACGACAAAAGACTAAAGTATCCTCACTCTATCCCTTAGTTCACTACATAGGCATTAATTTTATTTCAGAAAACATGTACAAACAAACAAACGAACATGCATACATATTTACTGTTTACAAACTAGAAATTTTGAATTTCTTTTGCTTTTGCTATGCTTGGTATGTATGTGTTACAAGTATATCTCAAGTAGCAGGAGAAGAATTAGAAAAGACTTGGGTTGTTTTTGAGTTTCGAGTCAACGATTTCTTTAATTTCCTTTCTTTCCTTTCTCAGATTTATCTTCCTCAATATCCTCTTCCACTTTTTCCTTATGTTGGAGGAATTTAGTGCCATTTACGTCGTCACGGTTAGACGCTCTAGATGTCATTAGCCGGCATCTTGCCGGCTGCGATTTGAAGCGTAAGAGAGCTTGACAACGCCAAAAAATATTCCAAGGGAAAATTAGTATTATGTCCCTATAATTTGATATACTTTTAGATTTAATCCAGCGAGAGATTAATTTTATGACCTTGTCTCACTTTCCTTAATTAAATGACGACCCACAACAAATCATATATTTTTTGGACTGAACTACCCCTATTCAATTAGATTTGTCAATCCTATATTAATTGTTTTTACTTTTCTAAATGCATTATTGGTTAATATTAATTGTTTTTACTTTTCTAAAAGCATTATTGGTTTAGTTTTATGAGAGATTTTTTTTTCTTTCTGCTTTTTCATAAGTTTCAATTTTAACTGTTTGCATCATACATAGACATATTTGTAAATTATCAATTAATTCATAATTATTTTCAGAGTATATCTATATATATATCTAACTTTTTATACTAGTGAAATACAGGTATACCTACCTCTTCATTATCATAAAGACAGATTTTAATTTTAATATTAATTTGACGGGAAAAAATGTTCAGTTACTTTTAAACTGTTAAAATTTTTAAAATTGTTCAGATACTTTTAATCTTCTAATAGTTTTAAAATTGTTCAATTACGTTTAAATTGTTTTTGGCACTTTGTTTATTATCAGTTGGATGATGGCACGCCAATATGAATTTAAAATTATTCAGATATCTTTGTGAAAATGTATGTAGTTATTTTCATATATTTGATTTGTAACTGTTCGTATTAGAATAAATAGTTTTCTACATTGTAAGTTTATTAATAAGGTAATTTCTCAAGAACTTTTTGTGAATTTCAATATAAATATTTGAAATATACATGCATGCATGTATACCACTTATATAAATATATAGTAGGTTTGATCATAATTAACGAGGTTTACTTGTTCTGGGTAAATTCGTAATGGTGTTTATATCGATATTCATGTAATTTTTTTGTTGAACATATTGACTTACTCTTTTGCTGAACATATTGTCAAAACATATGTGTATGAAAATGATACTATCATAGGTTGAAAATGGATAAGTATACTTATAAACAAACATTTGGTTAAACACAGGTTCGTATGATTGGGGGCGAATCAACACAGGCCGGGGCGAATCTAGAAAATTTGATTCGTTGTCGGTTGTTCTCTCAAGCGCTTTCTCTACTATTTTTTTTTTATTATTTGGGGGCATCACAATAGGGATTTCATACACAAATTTTTTTTTTATATATATATTAAAAAATAAAAAATTTTGGTGGGGGGGGGGGGGGGGGGGGTGGACCATGGTCCCCCATCTAACACACATACGTCCGCCACTGAACACAGGTACATATATATTGTCAAAACGAATAGATATGGGAATGATACGACCATAGGTTGAAAAGAGATAAGTATATTTCTAAATAGACTTTGGTTTTAACACAGGTACGTATGGTTTATCAAAAATAAACATGCGTATTACATCGTAATTAGCAACATATGTCATTGATCTTTTTAGAAAACAGATGTAGTGGTGGATTACAAAGCCACCCAGAAGAAGCAGTAACATAAGTTAGCAACCAAAAAATAACTATATATAATTAGTAAGAATACAACATTTTTGGATCTCACAAATAACTATCACAAACAATTTTCGTCACTTAATACATTTAGTGACTTACTATAGGTGACGCTTTCCGTGACGCCGAAAATTCGTCACATATATTCAAATTAATGTGACGAAATTGACTATTTTCGCGATGACTTACGGATGTTATATAAGCCTATTTTTCTTGTAATGTACATTACTAGGTCAACATGTGTGATGTATATGTCGTATTGATTAACTGCCATCATTGAACCTGATTTGTACTATATAACATCAGGCATATTAGTGCGATCTGAACCAGTACATATATAGCAGTATTTTATACAAACGTGTTTGAACGAATTGAACTTAGATTGGACACTAACAAGAATGGACGAGCATGCCACGACTATACAAACTCTGATACATGTCCATTATTTGCGTAATAGAAGTTTGTTAATTAATGCTGGATGTGAAAATCAAATGCAAATAAGCAGTTTGCTTATTGACAAGGGATGGAGACTCGTTAAACAACAATGTTGTTTGAAATGACTGATATGTCAAATTAAGCAGCCTACATATAACGATTTATTTGTATTTTAAAAAGACAAGTAATTCAAAATTAATTTCTTAATTAAATTCATTGGATATCATAGATAATAATGATGATATTAATGGTGATAACAATGATGATGATGATGATGGATCATCATAATAATAATAACAACCACAATAGCAATAATAATAATAATAATAATAATAATAATAATAATAATAATAATAATAATAATAATAATAATATAATTATTATTATTATTATTATTATTATTATTAAACAACTGCCACTACTAACGATGATGATGATCATGATGATGATGCCCTCTGAAAATGATAATGTAACCTAAAATAATGTACCAAAAAATAGAAAACATGCCTGCATTCTAAGTAAAGAATTGAAAATTGAAATATACGTAAATTTACTACAAATTAATTGTTGGACTGAAGTTAGCGAATTATTCGTGTTTAAATAACTCAAGAAATTCAAAATTTCAAAATTATTATTTTTCATTTATTTTTTTGATAAATATATATGTATTCCAAAAAAACTACTGCCAATTTATATATCTGTATATTAGATTAATAATATTGACTTATCTTTATTGAAATACGATATGCTATTCAAAATTAGTAGCTTACTATAATTCTTTCCAAAATTTAATAATGGAATGTTTTCA
This sequence comes from Lonicera japonica, assembly GCA_021464415.1. Classification (NCBI taxonomy): domain Eukaryota; kingdom Viridiplantae; phylum Streptophyta; class Magnoliopsida; order Dipsacales; family Caprifoliaceae; genus Lonicera; species Lonicera japonica. The sequence continues at coordinate 78,642,016 of CM038464.1, read as the reverse complement.
ACTAATTTCAAATCACTCGGCCAAAATAAAATTTATGATTATAACACCGTAATATTTGAAATTATAGTTTGAAAAAATCATTGAATATAATAGCTAATATAAATCCCATCACTGATACCATCAATCAAAAAACGTTTATGTTGAACTTCCTTTTAATATAGAAAACGTTTCAAATATATATATATATTAATATATTATATTAATAATTTGAATACCAGAAAAAAATTTAATTATATAAACCATTTTTTAATGCCTTAATATTATTAATTCTGCCACATTATTTTGAATGCCCAAATTTAATCGAATCATAAAACCATTCCATAAACTGCCAAAAGGGTACTTTAGTCATATAAAACACCATTTTATATTTCAAAAAAAAAACACCATTTTAAATCATGAATTCTCGTATCAATAAATTTCCAGGGTAATTAGTTAAAATAGGGACGAAATATTGATTTTGAATCTCATGATTTACTTAATCTTTGAGAGTTCAAAAAATAGGGACGAATTATTAATTTTCTAATATTTGTGTTTCACTTTTCAAAATAAGATAGGGTGAGTTTGAAAAAAAATTAAATTTTTTTTTTGGCTGAGTGAGTTTCAAATGGAATGAGAAGATGAATTTTGTGGGTGCATTTAAGAAATCTGTTTTAATATTTAGTGGAAATTAATATTCAATGTTGTCGTAATTATGTCGAAGAGTGGACAAAAAACCGATGGGGATGATTTTTTTTTAAAGAGAAGAGATTTCATTAAGGTACTAAATTAGCCTGGAGGGGAGGTAACAGGAAATCCGGGGCCTCCTCCATCCAACAATTAAAATCTGATATCTCTTTGGCATGCTTAATTAAATGGGCAACATAATTGTCACACCAACGAATAAAAGACCAACTACAAAGTCTAAAATAAGATGACAAATGCTTACAATCCTCAATGATATGACTATATGTCACCAAGCTCTTGCCCTTCTTGTTAATGAATTTAATAATCGATTGAGCATCTCCCTCAATGATAACATCAAAGTAACCACAGTTGAGCGCAAAGTTGCCGGCATAAAATGCTGCTGCCGCTTCTGACGACGCTGGGTCAAAGGCAACATTAATTCGCTTACTCAAAGCTGCCGAAAACTCACCATTACCATCTCTAACCACGGCTCCTATGCCCACTGCGCCTTCTTCTGAAAAAATTGCAGCATCAAAATTCACTTTGTAAAAATTAGGAGGGTCACCTTGGGTTGCCTTCCAAGTTAAATGCACTGAAGGATCCCTCTCAAAATTGTTAGCTATTTGAAAGAGCAAATATTTTGGACTCAGTAGGTAATAAATACTTAACCTATATTTATTTAAAAGTGGACTAGTCTAATTAAAAATATTGACTAAATTTTTCGCCTAAAATATTTTATGTACCTTTTTTTAGTTTATTTTAAACTTTGCATGCATGTGAACATATTAAAAGCATCCATGGTGTGACGCCCTGAGTGATGAGTACTCCCTTGTGTGGAGGAATGGTAGCTCGAGCGATGAGTACTCCCTTGTGTGGAGGAATGGTAGCTCAAAGGGGGCATCCCACGCCGGAAGTTGGGGGATCTTTGGAGACCCATATAAGTAAGATATGGTCGCTAATTAAGTACGAGGCCTTTTGGGTAGCTCAATAGTTTCGGATCCCATGAGAACTCCGAAGTTAAGCGTGCTTGGGCCAGAGCAATCTCAGGATGGGTGACCCTCGGGAAGCTGGCCGTGAGCTCCCAGAAACAAAGCTGTGAGGGTAGATGTCCTGGGGCTGAGGCCTGGCTAGGACGCTACCCAGAGCGGACAATATCGTACTAAGGTGGGACCGGATCGTTACAAATGGTATCAGAGCGGACCCCACAGAGTACGGTGTATCGACGAAGACATCGATTCCCTTGGGGGGAAGGATGTGACGCCCTGAGTGATGAGTACTCTCTTGTGTGGAGGAATGGTAGTTCAAAGGGGGCATCTCACACCGGAAGTTGGGGGATCCTTGGAGACCCATATAAGTAAGATATGGTCGCTAATTAAGTACGAGACCTTTTGGGTAGCTCACTGGTTTCGGATCCTATGAGAATTCCGAAGTTAAGCGTGCTTGGGCCAAAGCAATCCCAGGATGGGTGACCCCCTGAGAAGCTGGTCGTGAGCTTCCAGAAACAAAGCCGTGAGGGTAGATGTCTTGGGGCTGAGGCCTGGTTAGGATGTTATCCAGAGCGGACAATATCGTACTGAGGTGGGACCGGGTCGTTACACATGGTTAATGCAGTACATGAGTAATTGGCCCTACCAAGGTAATTTGAGTATTGTAACTCTCTAAAAAAATAAAAAATTTGCTTGTGAATTTCACTATTAATTATTACAGGAATATGTACAGTCTTGTATGAAAAATCAAATTTTAATCTGATTTTTTCTTGTGAAACGGTAATTTGACTATTAATTATTATAGTAATTTGAGTATATATTGTGGCTTTCCAAAAAAAAATAAATTACTTTTAATGATATATCGTTGTCCGATTTTTTTCTTTTTCATTACTTTTTGTGATGCTTGTTGATCTTATTTTTACTTCTTTTTTTTGTATTATTTATGTATTCATAAATGTTCTTTAGAGTATTTATTTGTTTAGCAAATTTTTTGGTTTTGGATTAGGTCTTTAAGTAATTTTTTTTTAATTTAAATATTGTTCATATTAGGGTACATTTATTTTGGTGATTTGATGACTATCTAATTTGTCAGAGATTGTTTCCATTGCCAGCAAGTGTAAATACTTTATGATTTTCCTTGATATTCATTGTAATTACTAATTCTAATCTTAAATAAAATTGTCTACCATTTTTTTTCTAAATAGTTTTAGTTTTCCTATCTCCATTCTAAGGTATCTTTAACTTTTTTTTTTTTTTTTTTTGTTTTTCTTTTTTTTTCTTTCTAATTTCATTGTTTTTTATTTAATTTAATTTGGTTTTAGTTTTTTGTTTCCTTTTCGTTTAGTTTGGTTTTAGTTTATTATTTCCTTTTCGTTGTATCTAATTTTTTTACTTTCTACTTCATCATTGCGATGTTCATTTGATCGACTACTAATTCTCATTATTTTTCACTATAACGATATTTTTCATGTTGTATTACACATGCAACGCACAGGTAATATACTAGTCATATATAAAGATAGTAAAATTGTCTACTTTAATATTGTGATGACATCTAGAAATGTTAAATGCATTTTTTTATTATATCATCTTTCTTTTTGGTTATAATCTTCGATCTTCCTCATCTTTCCATGTTTTATAATTATTATTTTTTACACAAATCTTATGTATCCATGAATATTGCTAGACAATAAATTATTGCAAGATATACAAATTTTACACAAAAAAAAAGAGTATAAAATATTGTTAGAGATACTATTACAAAATTATTTTGAGTTCAAATGGTTATGAAAAAATTAAAATGTAAGTTTTAATTACTCTGTTGTAGTAAAATTATACCATACACTACTAACTAATAATCATGTTATTATCAAATGTTATATGTAAAATATTAAAATATTAAAATATTCAATTAGCTATAATAACCCAAGACATATTAATTTTTTTTTAAAAAAATATTGTTAAAACTAAAATGGAAACTGCTAAATTATTACTAGTTAAGTTGTTATTTTATATATATATTAAGTATAATATTAATATAGATAGGGTATGTTTGTCGCGCTGGATTAGAGACAGAATATAATTAATTAATCATATCCTATGTTTGGTATCGGAAAGGATATGATAGGTTTATCGTATCATGTGTTGGTGCAATGGCAGATATGACATCTTTATCATATCCCACATTTGGTGCAACAATAGATATATATAGGATTAATAATCTCAATACATTCCTTTTATCTAACAATAACCGGATAAAATACCACCCTTATAGGTGGTATAATTTTATCCCTCATTGACGGATAAAATAAATAAATAGAGTAATTAATTCAATTATTATTGTTTTAACTTATTTTTTACGCTTTATATAATTAAATTTATTGGCGAAGATCTTTTACATTCCAAAAGTATAGTTAGTCAACTAATAATTTTTTTTAATATATAAAATAATATTTTTTGTTTTCTTTTATTAAATGAACAAATTTATGCAAAACTTTACTCCCTTTTCTAATAAATAAAATAAAATCTAAATATCTTCCTTTGAAAATCTTACAAAACCAAAATTTTACTTAATTCTTATGAATAAATAAAAAGTACAAATAATGCTTATGTAAAATAACTAAAATCAATTACATATTAATATATATATATATATATATAGAGAGAGAGAGTATTTTTAATATCAAAGGAAGGTATATTCACTAAGTTTATTTGATTTTCAAGAGTAAGAAAATTGCATTAGCAAAAACGAAAACAAAATTTGTAGACAAAAACTAAAATTATGTACATTTTTAGATAAAGGTACGTTGTGTTATATTTTATCATATTTTGGACTTATAGTTTGGGATTGCACCAAATTACATAGTTTATTTGATACTTATCCGACTAGTCCTTATCCTACTCAATCTCGCATAATCATTATCCGACTGATTCATGTCCTATCATATTTCACATAATTCATATTCGACCCTATCCTATCATCCTATCATACATCTTTATCCGACGCGCTGAACGCAATCTATGTTTATCTTTTGAAACACTTGCATATCAATCATGCAGGGTTACAGGCTTGTTTGTTTTTAATAACAAATAAGGTAAATGTTTCAACAAGGTATTATATGTTAATTAACATATGTTTATCGTGTTGGATTAGAGATGAAATATAATTAATTAAGCATATAATATGTTTGTTGTCAGAAAATATATGATAATTTTATCCAATTTTTCATTTGTTATAAGGGTGGATATGATATCTATAGGTTGAAAAATACCCGAGAGAGAGGGGGGGGGGTGGAATAGGGTTTTTGAAACTTAATTGTATATTAAAAAATAGTTTCAAATAAAGTTTAAATAATAAATTTTTAATACAATTTTTATCAAGGAAATAAGTATATAAATCAATCACACAAGCAATCAACAAATATAAGTACAAGAAAATAGATAACTTGAGTTTAGAAAGATTGAACCGAATAAGCCAATGACGTTTTGTTTACGAAGTTCGGTTATTTAGACCATACATCCGCCTCAAATAGTGCCCTCGAAATATTCCACTAAAACCGATTTTTTTACAGGTGAAAATCAAACCTTTGCAAGTGTAATTTTTCTCATTACACTCTATAAGTTTTATATTCTCACAACACTCAACATGTGTGATTCTTCTTATCACACTTAACACAAGAAATGCTCTAACTATTTTATGAGAAAAAGCTCTCACAATTTGAATAATAAATTGTTTTTATGATAAATACCAATGTACAATAAATCTCAAGTGCATTTGAAGATTATAAATAATGCTCACATTAGAGTTATCAAGATTGATCAAAATATATAGCTCAAGAATGAAAAATATGATCAATGCATGAGCTTGAAAACTTGAATGATGTAGATAGATGAAAAATGAGATTGTATGACCATTCAAGTTGTTAAAAACATGTGTAAGACCTCATATATATAGCTAGAAAAAGTTTATAGCCGTTGGGAAAAAATATCAAAAGTAGACATTTTTCAAACCTCCAACGGCGAGTTTCTAAGCCATCAGTTGATTGAGCAGGCTCATCAATCGACTGATGAGCACTATCCTAGCCAGCCTAAATCCCAATTTTTGGACTCTTGCATTTTAGCTCCAAAATCAATTATAATGCTTTAGGGACCTTAAGAATATATTCCTAAGATACCTATTTTCGGAAAAATTCAAAATAAGCTTAATTGAATTTAATATGAATTTATTTCGAAATCGGTTTTTGTAAGAATGATGTTTTCAAAGGGACTTTATTTGAAACTTGTTTGCAATCAATCAAACAATGATGTACGATGTATTTGAGATATATATAATCATCAAAATAAGAAACTTTACATATATCTAAAATACTCACTCAATTTGAAAATAAACGAGTTTTTGAGTGTTTAGAAAATTTATTCGGTTCTTCATTTGCTTTGAGCTATAGATATGGCATTGTAAAAATGCTTTGATCACGTTGTGGGTGAGTGAAGAAGACTAATGTATTTTTGGAATACATTTGTAGATGATTGAATTCACCATCGGTTTAGTTGGTTTTGTACCACGTAAGATAAATATTTGGATTGTAGCTATACTTGAAAAACATTTTTCATAAGTTAAATTACACATTATTAATTTTATTGTTATTATCAAAACAAGATTAGTAACTTTTAGATCAACAATATGTTTATCATATCCTACATTTGGTACAACAACATATAGGATAATATATATGATTAATAATTTTCATATAGATGGTGGCATTTTTAAACCGTAAACCGATTGAACTGGCCAAATTTGGTTTGTAACCAAACTAAAGAGACTTTGATTGGTAACGATGGTTACCTACCATGCTCAGTACTAATAATAATTTACATTTTTTAAATACTTAATTTATACCGAACGACCAACCAAATTAAAAAAAAATATTGTCAAATATCATATATATATACACTTCATAAGTGTCTCTTAGTCTCTCTCGGGCTAATACAATAATACTAAATTACTAATTTATGGTAAAATATCTAAATTAAACTATAACATGAGTTTTGACTCTGGAACAAAAGTTGAAAAATCAAAAACATCGTTGCCTTGGCTAATCCCTCGGTCTCTTTCACTCTTACAAAACCCTCGTCATTCCCCACTCCCTCTGCTAGTTCCTCCACAGCTCCATCGACGATCCTCCACTCCGCCGTCTCCCTCACTCTCACAGAGTTACAGTATCACGGAACGAGGCAAAGAGCCCTTTGGTAGTTTGCTACACAAAATCCGATTTTCTTTTGTCTTCTCTCTAGTAAGCGACCCTACAAAATCCAATCATCTAGTTTTGAATCTTTACCACAAAATCACAACCCTTTTGTAGTTGCACTATATATCCATAGACACTATAGGTTTGATACTTCGATTTAATGTGTGATCGATGTAGGTTTGTACATTGAGATATATTTTTGAAAAGAAATTAGCACAAGATTTGTAGCCTGACAATTCTTTTGTTGTTGCTGCATTGACGGGTAGAATAATAATAATAATAATAATAATAATAATAATAATAATAATAAGATAAGAAAAAAGATTATCTATATAATTAATACCTATAGTATATTATAATAATTGTAACAAAAATATTATGGCAAAAATTGGAATGAATACTGTGAAATAATTAAAATTGAAATAATATTTTATGTATTTTTATAAAATTATTTTAATTACATTATAACATTCATACTTAATAAATGCGTAAGGTTTTTTGTCACATTCCAAAATTCTCTCTAGCAGTCTTTGTATTGACTCAGTATAATAAGGCTAAGTATATAATCATTTACTTGGTACAATAAGGTCGAATTAATGTTGAAAATAAAAATAATATGTTGACTCGGTTCTATTACATCAAGTAATGTGAGCATACTCGAACCTATTGTATCGAATCAATACGAATATACCCGTCTTTATTACACCGAATTAATGTTAGAGTGTTACTGAGATATTTGGTTAGTTACAATAGTCCCAGCCTCAATAAAAGATCTTCTGTATAACAACGTGCTTTTCTTTTATACTTCTCTATCTGAGTGAAAATGGCAGGAATTTTGGTGCCATTATCGTCGTGGTCATTTTCAACTCTATATTAAATCCCATGCTTCCCCTTTTCCTGCCACTACGACTTTCCCTCCGTAGATTGAAATACCCGCTAAACTCATATATTCACACTCGATTTGTAGCGGTAGCTCAACAAGATCCTCAAATCAACAGGCCCGAGATCAAAGAACCAAGCCCAAAGATCCAGAAGCTTGATGAAATTTCCCCCTTCTTGCGAGTGAAAAAAACTATCAGAGAAAGCTATTTTGCCTTCGAGAGGTTCACTTCTCTCTGCAGGTTACCATCTCTCTAGGTAAATTGCAAGGTCTCAGTAAATAATATTGTAGGTAATTATCGAGAGTTAGGGATGGGAAATTGTACCAAATATATCGTAGCAAACCGAATCATTGTCAAAATGTACTGAAATTTGGTAATGGTACCGAACTGAATATTTTTGCTACAATAGTGGTATCCAAAGTATTACTGACAATATATCGTACCGAAATATTGGTATTGTTACTATATTACTGTACTGTACCATTGAGGATTATACCATTATATTAAATACAAAAATGATACCAATATACCACAACATTACCGATAACATTTACATTAAGGGTCTAGATTTGAATTAACCAAAGTTTCATTTTCGCACTAATTTAGGGTTTCACAGCATCACTCACAAATATTTATCTTCATTTTTTTTTTGATCTATCAAATATTTAACTTTATTTTTTTCTAATCCTATTAAACTTCAATCCTTTGGCCTCCAAGTATTTGATAGACGCGTATGTGTTAGTTATAATTTATAAAGCAACAATATTTATACATGGTTTAGTTATTAAACTTCAATCTAAAATGCTCACTTTTGACTGTCAAGGTTTTAGGTTTTTTTTTTCTTTGAAATTTAAGGATTGAATTTTTTGTAATGTATTGTACCATACTATACCGAGATTTGGTATGGCAATAGTAATAGATTTTGATGTACCGAATTTTTTACGCGACACACAGTACACTTTGTATAATATAAGATTGTACCAAAGCGACCCCATTCAAGACTTTGTCCCCCAAAGAGTTTATTTTATATATATAGGTATTGACACTTTGGTTGTGCAGTGCAATGGAGACTAAAGTACCGGCAAGAGGAAAGGCTTTGATTCCAACGGATCTTAGCATAGTAGTACCTGAAGGAACGTATACTCGTATTGGTAAATCTCTAGCTAAATTTTATCTTGCAAAGTCATATACATGTCTATTTGCAGATTAAATATATATATATATATATAGAAACTGAGATAATAACATCCATTTGTATTTTGGAGCGCCGATATCTGAATTGGCATGGAAGCATTCAATTGATGTTGGGGCCCTGTTGGTGTTATTTTGTTCAATTATTCTGATGTTGACTTTGAAGTGAAGGAGGGTGATAAGATTACGCAGTTGATTATTGAGAAGATTGTGACACCAGAAGTTACAGAGGTTGATGATTTGGATTCAACTTCGAGGGGCAGTGGTGGTCGTGGGTCAAATGGGGGTTTAAATTGCTCAATTCTAGGATAAGCTTGGTGTTTAGTGGTGTTTGAAAAATATTAGTATCAAGTTTTGCTACTCCTTGTTTTAGGTGCTGCTGGGTTCGAAGGCTAGCTTGAAAAGATGGTGTAATTTTGTTGTGTATTTTTGTCAAACACCTGGTGGGTATTTCTTATATGAATGAAGGGTCAGAATCAGTGTGTAAGGATTCCATTTTGTTCAGCTTATTCTATGTTCATTAACAGCTTATTCTAATTGCTTTCTTTGTTGTTGATTGTGATGTTAGCCAACAACTTTAATTAATACTGGGGCATGAGTTGAGTAATTTTTACTAATATTATGCGAAACACATAAATACATTAAAAGTTAGTGTTGTATGAAAAAAAACACTTAAATATGAAAACTTAAAGTTTTCGGATTTAAATGGTTTTAAAGTTGTTTATGAATTAAAAAAATTAAGTGTCAATTTAATTTTCTCCGTTTAAAACTGAAAATTTTCATCTAAAGTTTTAAGTGGTAAAATTTTCACTTCAAATTAAAAGCTTAATTTTAAAGAGTGTAAAATACTTATTTTAAGTGGATGGAAGATCCTCCAGAGTGGTTGGAGAACGCTTTGATTGTGGATTCTGTAACTTTTAATAATTAATTTCTTGTTACCTCAAAAAAAAAAAAAAAGAAAGAAAAAGAAAAACTTTATTTTATCCTCTTACGTTTAAGTAAATTACCATACTGTCCATCAGCCCTTTAACCTTACTTTTAACTTTGTAAGTTATGGTTCTCACTTCGTAATCCATTATCTCGTCTCTTTGTACTCCTTAGCTTGGTTGAAAAGTTTAAATTATATGATCTTTTTTATTTTCATTTAAAATCATGTGATCCAAATAAACTAATAAGGACAAAATTATCGTACTAAAAAAAATTCAGTTTTCAAATGCGTGTTATACTCAAACAAACAATATTTTTTCACATATTATTTTCAGAACTAAACAAAAAAAAAAATTCCGTTTCAGTTTTCAATTTTTTTATCAAACACCACCTTAGTCTAATATTTTTTTTGTTTATTTCAAATTGATATATATATATATATATTATATTTTCAGTGAGTTATCTTCAATATATAGTTGTATTTTTATTATTAATTATGTGACATGTGTATTTTATTAAAAACAAACAACTACCTTGGATTACTTTTCTTCCTTTCTGAATTATAAAAATTGAGAATGCACTTTCATTACCTGATCTATATATAAGGCTGTTGGCAGCAAAATATATAGCAGGGCTGAACGAAGAGTAGCTAAATTAATGGAAGTAAATGAAGAGAAATTTAGCTGGCAAAATACAAAATAAAATTGATAAAATAACTTGTTGATATCGTAGACAAAAGAAGTGTCTTTGGATTTACGAATATTGTAAAATATCCTTGAATGATAAAATAAATAATTATTATATATATTTACAAAATACCATCTAAATTCATCCTATTTCATCCGATCCGACATGTGATATGATTTGGAAGGGTGAACCAGATATGGACCGTTCCGATAAGATTTCATTCTCGAATAAAAATATTTCTACCATTAATTTACGATGTAATTCAACAAATATTGATAGTGACAAGTAACAACAGATCATTCCCTAATTTATCAACAAAAAGTGGATATAGCTATTAACAAGTAACAACAGATCATTCCCTAATTTATCTTACATGGTATAATTATTTCGAATTTTATTAACTTTAAAGGGGATCCCTTGATATAAAATCAATTAATCTCTTACAGTGTCTCCCAACTAAATGCATGTATATTTGCTTTGCATCTTCAACCTAAACACCATACAACAAACATATAGAGGGAGAGATACAGAGACGAGAGAGAGAGCCAATGAACAAGTAAATTATTTTCCACAGACATGATTAATTCCAAAGTTGATCTTAGATGAACAAATCATCATCTGACCTTAAAGGGTGCTCGACACACGGGACAAGTGAGTCTCTTCACCAACCAAAGATCGATACATCGGACATGAAAGACATGGTTGCAGGCTGGAAATATTCTGCACAGCTCCGAGTCTTTATAGCCGTCCAAACAGATTGGACATGTTGATGGCTCTCCAATTTTAAGGTTAAAGCATGGCACCTTTTCCAACTCTTCACGAGATAAACCAGAAGAACTATCAACTTTGCGCAAAAATTCCCCAATTGTATCTTCACCCCGACCAACAAGATTGATAACTAGGTAGCAAATTAGCGTATATATTATAATAATGGCACCGATACAGATTAGAGAAAGAGGAGGTGGTAGTGAAGAAGAGATCATCAGGGTAGAAGACTCCGACATTAGAGAGAGGGACTCGGGTGGCTTACGGCATATTAGGTAGAGGCAAAGAAGTGGAAGGTGAAGTAAACAAGAAATTTTCAAACGAGGAAATAGTTAGTTTAATAGAGTGATCTTCTTGTGTTGATTGGCGCTTTGTGATTTAAAATATTTTGAAGATGTCGATGGGTCAGTGTTATTAACATAAGTAATTTGACCATTAATATAGTTTAATAGAATAATTAGTTTAATGGAGTGATCTTCTTGTGTTGATTGGCACTTTGTGAACTAAAATATTTTTAAAATGTGAATGGGTCAGTGTTATTAGCGTAATTAATCTAATCATTCTGTTGACTTCTTTGCGTGTAATACCATTAACACACTTTCTACTGTCACATGCCTTTTCCTTGCAATGCAGAGCAACCAAAGTTTTGCTTTTGAATTTTATGCAAACCCCACGACAATGCAATCCTAAATCTATTTCAAATCCTTTTATTTTCTAATTTCAGCAACAACAGGTGTCTTGTGACAATAACTATATACATATCCAATCAAAGATCATAACATATTAAAAAAAAGATCACACATATGATTGAAACGATGCATAATTAATTGCAGAAAAGGTCACAAACATGCACAAAGTAAATATCCATTCTCAAGATGAGCTGAGGGTAGTTTGCTAGTCAATAAATGTTCATATAAAAGATGAGTCGAGGGTCATTTAATAAGGACAACCCCCAGAATTGCTTTAGAGACTAAAAAAGATATATAGATGGTGATATAAACATAAACCAACGAAGGTATTTATCATATATTCAAACTAGAAGGATCCATCATTTATATTTGATGAGATTATGCCTTCCCATACCTCTAGATACTGTGTGAACATTGTTGTGGTACTGAGATTGAAGCCCTCAACTGGTTCTCCTTTCTTACGAGATGCGTGAAGTTGTTTTCTGACTTGGGAAGCCAATGACTACATTAATATATGTCCCAATTTTTACATTGACATAAACAAGGTTTAAATATTGGAATTTACAGCTATGATGGAGATATCAAAAGTTCAAAATTAATGAAAACGAAAAATTTGTCTTGGTTAACAGGCTATGTAACGCCCCAAATCTCGTTTAGAGATTTTCATCTCCGGGATTGGTTTGTCACGGGTGCCATACGTTGACGGAGGGTGATATTAAAATTTTACAAATTAATAATTAGTTAAATATACTTTAAGGAATTACTCATTTTATAAAATGGTATGAGTAGAATAAATAAATAAAATAAAATAAACACATGAATGTGCATCTTAGATTTTTCAAAAAATTTGGTATGGTCTCATATGTTTTACCAATATCCAAGACCCATATAAGTGCTCCATCATATCATTTCTCGAATAAAACTCAACCGCAATCTTCATAACAAATAATAAAGTCTACTACATCAATGTAGTTCTCAAAATAGTAAATAATCAACTACAATTTACCATAATTAATATTACATCGCCTTTTTAATTATATAAACCAATTATTAAACAATATTTACTTAATACAAATATAATTAACTTAAAGTTACACATAAAGGTTTGAAAAATGGGAGTGAACAAAACACGGGCTAGTGAATACTATAAAGGTTTTTCTATAAAAATACAACTAGTCAAGCACACACCACGTGCAATAGCAAAAATAATAGAAAACCACGAGATGCAAACAATTTACTCCTTATACATATACCGTATACATATATATAGTACTATACCAAAATACTAGAAAACCATGTATAGAAACTAGTGATACATACTATGCAGAACACATGATATCTTCCCCCAAAGGAAATTAGTATACGTAAACTATACACGTAAAATATAATTCAAATCCAACCAAAGGATAATAAACAAGTAAAGGCACCCATATATCTATCATAGGACTCACATCTCACTTTTCATGGCTAGAACCATGAGGAAGGAGAGCTCGAAAATAAAATCGTCCTCTAAAATCGTATAGTCAATGTGATGTCCCGGATCCCGTTATGAGGTTTGAACCTCCAAGACCCGATTAATCACGGTGCAGTGCGCGACGGCAGGTTGGAATGTATATCTTAGAACTGATATAATAAAAAATTACAAATAAGGTCGCATTTTTCAGAAAATTTTGGCACGTGGAGTATGTAATTTCAATAAAACCAACCTGTAAATTACGAAGAAAGTTTAAATAGAAACATAAATCCACACTTTTGAAGTCATAAATTATCAAGCAGTTCAATAAACAACATTTCCTCCAACGAGGTCTTAATAGTTTATAAAAGGCCTTGTCCATCACATATATATACAATTGAATACAAAAATGATACAAATTGTACAACTAATATTAATATATATATGGCTCATGAGATGTAAGTCGTCCATGGACGACCACAACTTATACGGTCATTAGAGGTCTTCTATCGCGTGCTTGTGCCTCCCACTACACCAGAATGGCCCTTTTGTAATGGATTTAATCTGTTAGAGAAAATGTTTCTAACACATTAAATCCGTTATTAATTAGGCGTGGGAAACACTTTAGTAACGGATATATCCGTTACTAAAATTAGTCAAAATCCGTTACAAAAATAGATTTGTAACGGACTAAATACATTACTAATCCGTTACTTATGATAATTTTAGTAACGGATTTACTCCGTTACAAATATTGAACAATCGTTACAATGGCATGTAGAAGTAATTAAATCTTTAATGATTTGTAACGAAATAAAACTGTTACTAATGAGAAAACTGTTACATATTGGTTTGAAACCATGCATATGTGTATATATACCCGTTTCTATGAAAAGCATGTCAAATACTAACCTGTCCCCGATTATATAATAAGAATTTATCAACAAGGTACAAAAATGTTACTATAACAACGTATCATAAGGAAATATAATCGTAGGAAAATTGTAGGCACCAATTTAGTAACCGTTAATCTCGTCTCACGTCTGACATTTAGGATTTACTCAACTGTGCACAGCGATCGCGATTTAAGCTCCCAAGGCTAGGGTATGCAGCCCCCAAGGCTGGGTCCCCACATGGACCACCTAGATGGTGTAGGGTATGCCGCCTAGCAGGGTCCCCAAACGGACCATAGAGTTTACTGCTATGAAAGCGGGATCCTTCTACACGGATCAGGGTATGTAGCCACCAATGCTAAATCAACTCCATGGACCATTAGTGCCTTACAAAGCCAAGAAATCAATACAAAATATTCTCCTAAAGGATATACTTATTTATAATACACACGCACATAGATATATATACATATACATCTATCTCTCAAGTATAACTTTAATTACCAAAAGCTTATCTCAACTCATATAAGCCATCCATGCACTATACGTATAATCCAATCCATACCAGTGCTAAGTATACACATGATTAATGACCACAATAGCCACCTCGACTCAGGGTGTGTTTAATATACATATACGATTAGGAAATCAATAACATCACTTGGTTACATCCACATAATATTTGAATTATTCTAAAAAGAGAGTTAGTAGTTTATTTGAAATAAACACTTGGTTTGTTAATACAATATCGATAATGTACTTAGTCTATTGAATAGCGTAAGTACATCATGAATATAATCACCATATCATCTAGTAGAGAAAGTATGCATCAACCCATCGTTTACTAAGTATGTAACTAAGTTCGGAAATAAGGTTATTACTAAAATAGTGGTTTTCTACCAAAGTCATGATATTAATTATCCAATGGCATAATTTATACATAGTTGACACCATACAACATGATGTATACACAACCCATCTCATATGCTACAAAGGAATATAAATACACAACTCTTCATAGCCATATACACTTACTAACTAAGCTTAATAATGCAAATATGGAGTTTATTGTATATTTATCACATTAATTCCCCAACGACTCGAAAACCTATGTAAGAAAATTATATATATATATATATATATATATATTCCAAGGTACCAAATTTACGTTTTGACCCACTATAAGCCGTAACTAGTATTGCTCCTCATTCTTAGTTCATATATAAGCATAATATAGGCAGCTTATAGTGTAAATCCCAATGCAACCTCAACAAACTACATAAGAGTTGAAAATGTTAAAATATAGCATAGTATAACTCACATCATGCTTAACATCTTATATTTAGCGCGTATCTAAGCTTAATTGTGCACGATCAGCTTATACGCACTTGCGCGCTGGTGACCAGTAACACTAGTTTGTGATAAATCAATGAAATATAGGATTTTCTCGTAGAATCATGAAATACTAAAAATAAAAATTGATAATCAACCATTATAATCATAAATCATAACCCAAAGCCCATAAATGCGTAGAAGTTTCATTCGTATAGAAAAAAAAACCCAATGTGTATGAAAATGGTAATTGAAAGCATAATCTTTGAAAATAAAATTTACTACTATTGTTCCCACCTCAATCAAGCAAAGTCTTCGAGGCTAAGAGCGGTGGATCGAGTCGTTGTCCGAGAAATTGTAAAATCCCCAAAATCGAGCTTGAAACCCTCATTAATGGAGGAAAGGAATTGAAGAGGAAGAAGATGACGGTGGTGATTCAAATGATGAATCATATGTAGGGGTGATCTAACCCTCTCAAATGCTCCCAAAATAACCCCCCCAATCACCCTCTCAAAGCCCTCAAGGTTGGTGTATAAGTTAGGGACTAAATGTGCTATGTTTTGGCTTTATAATTGCGTTCAGGACCCCATCAGTCGACTGATCAATCCCCATCAGTCAACTAAAGATTAAATCTGGAGCACTGTTAGCATTTTGGCTATAACTTCTTCCTCGAAACTCCGATTGAGGTGATCTTTATGTCCACGGAAAGGTAATTCAAAGATCTACAACTTACTAAGAGGAGGGTTCTTCAAATTATGGATGGATAATTTCCAAAAATTCACCGAAGACAGCGGTCTGCCAAAGTGTTCTGAACAACCAGATTTCAACAATTTGCTTACTTTGTAAGCTGATTTGACTACCAAGGAGTGTGATTTGACTTTTGGTCGAAACACGAAAGTTATAGAAGGGATTGAGATGAAGATGTGGCCCTAAACGGAGAATCATTTGGACCTCAAATGAAGAAGTTATGGCCTCTCAAAGTTGGCCAAAAATTAATTTTTTCAAAAAGTTCAAAATACGCGATTACTTCCCGTTTTTAATTCGGATCACCTGAATAATGAAATGATTGATCTTAAAAATTTAATATACCTAATGTGACATGCTGGAGGTGTTGGATCAAATATGAGAGGCTCGAAACCCAATATTCACGATCTAACGATAATAGAGCCTTAACCGGGTTAAAGAAGAGAATTGGCTCGGAAACGAAATACGAGACGTTACAGTCAACCATCTAGGATTTAAATCTACTGTGCATAGTTGATAGCCCCCATGGCTTGGGTTTTTCCGCTTCCATAACGGGGACCCCCTACAACGGTCCACCTAGTGGTGAACCCTCAAGGCTAAGTAACTCATGTAGCTACACAAGCTATGTCCCCCAAGGACAAACGTATCATGTAGCCATCAAGGCTAAGATGATAAGGGTAACTAAAAAAATGGTACAATATGGTGTCAAATCATAAAAATATACAAATCTCAAACCAATTGAGATATTAAGTATATACGCGACAAAAGTTAACTATTAGCTATATAGAATTATACGTACACGATATATATATGGAAAGAAATGAATGCGTAAATATACTTATATATTCAAACTAGGTTAAAAAAAATCCATTAACGACAATAATATAAAATTTAAAGAAATATATCCATATATCTTATAGGATGCTCACACCATATATTATCAATAATCTCACCTTAATTAGCACAACTAGCTCATGACTTAAATATCATAATTTATCTCTTTGCCATTAGTTCTATTACTACAAGAGACATATTATATAAGACAATTATCTGATATATATATATATATAATGTTTTTTGTGTACATATGCCAAGTGTATATCATATAAACATAAAACTTTCAAGATTACAACATCCATATCACAACGATGTCCATAAGGCACATACATTTATCCTACCAAGTATTTTTGTATAAAACTCCATGGACGGTCTCATTAGTTGTAATCATTTTGTTGGGAACTCAGTAGTTATTACAAACTTCCTAATGCCTAGTGTATCACTTGGACGTCATTCCCATATGAGTAATAGTGAAATCGAACAAGAAACCCACAAATTTTTGCTTGTATAATTTGTTTAGTAGAATCTAGCAAGCATTTTGCTGAAAAGTGGGTTTAGCCAAATCCTTAACGTTTGTCAACAAGTGGCACATGTACTCTATAATATCACATTCACACAATATATGTAGAGATATTCATGTATCAAACCTATCATATTAGTCATTTCTAGTTATATGCAATTTCTAGTTAAACCCTATAGATGGGTTTTTAGGTAAAATTTGGGAAAATCTTGTTTATTCATCAATTTAACTCATTAACCAACCAAAATTAACCTTTTATATCCAGAAATTCCAAAATTTATACCACTTGCACTTATCATATGCATTATCTTAAAAATTAGTAAAAATAGTTAACAAATCTGAGGGTTTTAGTCAAAATCATAAATTAGGTGTGTACAAACTGAATTAATTGTTTTAGTAGGTTATAATTAATATAGATAAAAATATTATATCATCAATTGAAGGTTAAGAACACCCAAACCCAATGCATGTAATACAAGCCCTAAGTTCTTAGCAAAACCCCCAAATTTCAAGTAAGAATCTAATGCACACATTATGGTAAGAAAAACAACTTGTATACTATTGCTCCTACCTTTATTTAAAGCTTTAACATAAGTTTTGAGAAGGTTGATAATGATCTAGGTGGCTGGACAGCTCCCATCCAAGCTCTCCAAGCTCCCATGGTGATGGAATGAAGAGGAAGAAGATGAAAAGTGTAAAATATAACTCAATATCTTGAACCTCATGTGAAAAAGTGATAAAATTACCACAAATCTCCTTCACAACCTCTCTCTCTCAAGCTCTGCAAGTGTTCTCTCTATTTATGATTGAATTGGTGGAGTTTTGGGTGAAAATGATTGTAACAACCCGCCTAAATAAGCAGGTGTTAACGGATGCTGTATAAAATTAACAGCAGAAAAGTAAGGAAAATCTAACAAAATTTCGGCATGAAGTATCCATAAATACAAGGAAATCCACCCTGTTCAATAAACCATAACAACAGAAGGGTATGGAATACAACACCGTCTGATAAAAATGAAACCTTAGTAATCCAACAGGCAAAATACATAACAAGGTTCAACTACGAACCGAAATCCAAGTTACGAAAGAGGTCTAATACAATGATTCCAACATAATTATCCACAAACTAGGAACGAAATACAACCAAGTTCCACAATAATAATACATACTTCCAAATATGATACAAGGTTCCCAAACTAAATATTAAAAATACTACAAACTCACAACATAACTAAAATAACAACTAAATCCATAAAAACATCAGAGGCAACTCTAAGAAGCACTCGGACCTGAGCCATGACCTCTACACGAAACATGAAGTGTACCTGAAAGATAAATGAGGGAATGAGCCACAACTGGCCCAGTGGGAACTAACGGGAAAGGGAAAATGAAATGCAAGATCGTACTACTAATTATTTATATATATAAAAAATTATACAATTATTGCCTGCTAATAATGTTACCCAGTAGTCATCAATTTATTAAGAAAGCCAATTTTTCGTAAACCATTATAATCCAATTATGATCGATACGTCACACTCTCAATCATAGCACACACGTCCATCCACCTCCTCCTCCTCCTCGACTTAATACCGGTACTAGACGGAATACATACTCACATATGCACCCCACCTCAAACCGTGGGCCTGTGCACTGGTAACCAGGTTTAACGGCACCCCATCTTGCCCATGGGTCTGTGCAATATCATAACTCAGGCATTTCTATACCGGTGCCGATCCGGTTCCAACAATCTCAATAATATACGCGCAACACAAGTGTTATCAAAGATAGTTCCAAGCTTATCATAAAATTTATGAGAAAATAGAATTACAGTATTACAATTATGATCTCGCATATTTAGTTACCGTAGCTACGTATAACTATTAACAAATCTTGGTATAAGCTAAAATCTCATATTTAAAGTCCAACATTTCTTCATCATATTTCTGGAAAATATTGAATTTTAATACTAAAGTACAATTATACCATACAACATACCCATTCTATGCAAGGAAAATCTCATTTTTCACAACTAGTTAGGCATAGTATGAGTTCAAAGTGATGGTCTCATTAGAGTGACATAGAACCACCCATGTATGTCCAATGGAAGATTTTATAACACATATAGAATCATTTTAAATTCTGGAAATTTGATCAAACTTTGGAGGTTGGAGATTTTTAGACATACAAGGCTTAATTTCTAGCCATTTCGGTTATAAATTCCATGATTTACCCGAAAATACAAACATGCATGATGATTCACCTTCATACACAACACTAATAGCATTATAAAAGTTCATATGTAAGCTCAGATCTAAATAAAATCAGTTTATTCTAACACATGCAGAGAAAAAGGGGTGTTCTTCGTACCGAAATGGCTAACTATCATTCTAACAATCCATACATCTAAGAAATAAAAGATGAAGGGGAAGTTCCCACCTGAATAACTAGAAGGACAGAGCTTTATGGCCTAGCTGAGCTCTAGAGACCCTCCACTACGCACATGCAAGCCTGGAAATGAGATAAGAGCGCGAAGAAGATGATGATTCTGCACTTTCGGATGAGAAGCTTGAGTTTTAAGCTATAGATCTCCAATAATCCACCAAGAATCACCCTCTATCTCTCTAGAAAAGACTTGAGGTCTCTCACCCTCGAAACTGAGCTGTAATGGTGGAGAATTGGGTTTAAAAAGGTTAAAAACGAGGCTTTGGGGTTACCCACTGTAATTTGGCCGTAACTCTTTGCTCGGAACTCCGATCGGGATGATCTTTATATCAACGGAAAGGTATTGAAAATGTATACAACTTTGTAGAAGGATGTTTCACCAAATTCTGGACACATTAATACCAGAATTTGATCAAAGTCAGCGCTGTGCCGAAATGCAACAGAAATCTGACAGTGCAGTTTTTTGTCAATCGCCTGACTTCGAGCTCAGTTTTGGCCAACAAGGAGTGTGAATTAGATTTTGGTCAAAACACGAAAGTTGTAGAGGGGAATATGGTGAAACTACAGTAGTTCACGGAGTAGGATTTGGATAAAAATTGAAGAAGTTATGAATGACTAAAGTTGACAGAAAATCAACCGATAACCAAAAATTTTGGGTTCGAAAAAATACCACTTTAATACTCATTTCAATTCCGATAGGGACGAAACTTTCCAAAATATTCTTAAATATATAATAGGACACTAAAGAATCGATGAAGTAAATTTTTGGATCTCCCAAAAATTTAAGAAAGTGCTCGAGCTTAAAATAATAAGGATTTGAGTGTTTAACTAAAAAATAAATAAATGAACTAAATCAAATGTAATTAAAACATGGGATGTTACAATGATGGTGAAAATGGGTTAAAACGAGTTGGGTCAGGTCAAACCCGATTGACCAAAGGTTTCTGGTGCACTGTTCGTATTTTGGGCATAACTTTTCACTCGGAACTCCGATTTGGATAATCTTTATATCAACGGAAAGAGGACTCGAAGAGATACAACTTTTATTTTCAAAGTTTCTTTAAATTATGGATGGATTAATGCAAATAATGCGTTGAATATGGCAGTCTGCCAAAATCTGTTGTAGTGTTCTAACACGATTAGATTTGGCCAATTAGCTTACTTCGCACACAGATTAGACCCACAAGAAGCATGAATTGAGTCTCAGTCAAAACATAAAAGTTGTAGAATAGATCAAAATCTAACTAGTGGAAAAAACAAGGAGTCATTTGGACATCATACGAGGAAGTTATAGCCTTTCAAAGTTGGAGAAAAACTCATTTCTGTAAATACTCAATTCTCACCGTTAGATGACCAAATTCAACCACGGTCATCCGAAATGCATTTCAACCATGTACACATTTGTAATATTATTTAATAGGACTTGCGGGAATATTTTGGCTTATCAAAATATGTCCGAAACCAAATTCGACTACCCAAAGCTACGTTAAGGGTAAAATACAACTAGTGGGCCATTAACACCAATAATTCAATAAGGAACCACTCGAGTAGGAAAATAATCGTCCATCCATACGTAATTAAGTTATTGAAACATGCTCTAGGTGTCGAAACCACGAAATTCTACTCATAACCAAAAATTATTAGAAGCAAGGTTGTTCGATAAATCAAGCTTATGAACGAAAATTAATCAACCAACTAACACACGAGGTGTTATAGGCTAATATTCATTCTTTATAGAAATTTAATTTCAAGCAACATATACCTTTCCTAACTCAACTCCCCACTGGTCGAAAGAATTGATACCCCAAATGAATCCTTCAACAGTAATTATGTGTTTGTAGATTGCCAACAACTGCAGGTAAATATTAAAGACTTAGGTTGTAAATTCTAATATTTTCACAACATTTAGAAATGGAAAGAATTGATAAATCACAGGGGTTGAAATTCATCAACTTTTTTTTTCTCTCGAATTTAGAATGGCTCTCAAATTTTGATCAAATTGCCAACAACAAAGTATGACATAAGCAATATCCACAAATCAAGCAATATTCCTTGAAAAAAATCCAATATTAGTAGGTATGATAGAAATAGTCGTGTATACATTTCTCTTAGAAATGCTCCACCAAATTTAGTGAAAATTTTCGATTTGATAGCTCAGTTATGCTGCAAATAATATATCTTCGTGGAAATTTCCCCACACTGGAGTTGAATATCTTGAATACTTCCCATATTTATCAAACAACTTGAAGAAATAAGCTAAAAAAATAAAGGAAAGACAATTAAAGGAAATTGAATTGGCGGGTGGGGTAATTTTGAAAATACCCAAACCTCTCCAATATTATAAGCATTCAATGATGGGAGCAGAAGGCTAAGAGAAGGTGTAATATCTTGTTCATCCATTTCACCTTCATTCGCTAATTTCACTTTGAGTGGTGAAATCTTGATTTATGGATATTTGTAGTGTTCTAGTGTGACGCTCTGAATCCCGTTCCTAGATTTTCACCTCCGAAACTCGGTTAACCATGGATGCCGTGCGCGACGGCTGGTTTAAAATATAAAAATCACAACTTTTAAAAATCTTTTTCTTGGATAAAACTTGATTCGTTTAAAAACATGTTTTATAAAAATTTCGGCATGTGGAGTTCGTTTAAACAACAATTCCACCCTGTAACATTTGAAACCATTTTCATAGTAATAAAAATCCAATCACAAACAATTGGATACACTCCACATATAGACATCACTTATACAATTTCTATCCATTACAAATCCTCCAACGAGGTCCCAATCTTATAAAGGTTTACATCGGTATATTCAAGAATACATTGCCAATTATACAAAGTATATTAATAATGCAATTGATCTAAAAAATGGTATAATACAAGTCGTTTCCCAACGACTTAGGTGGTCAGGGCATCAGAGTTAACTAAAATCCACTAAGTGCGCCATCCTTACGAAATACCTGCAAAACTGGTTTGGAAAAATGGGAGTGAGCCAAACGAGCTCAGTGGGAAACTATAAGGTTTTATATATATATATATATATAGGAGAATACATTTTGAAAACAATGCAAGCAATGAGTAACAATGAAAAGTAGCTTCTTATGCATATGTTGTGTGAACACGTTATTTCCATAAAGTGAAGGATATATATATATATATATATAGATACTTCTAGTGGTAGTGCAATGAAAACCACTTCATGCTATGCATGTTAGCTCTTCCCGCATTCCCAGGATATAATGAGATATATAGATCAACTAAAACCTTAATATTATTATAAAGTAGTCAGAAACCTCAAAAGTTCGTTAAAAGATATATTATCAAAGTATAAACATTTCTTAGCACGGAAGTCCATATAACTCTTTAGTCGGTATATAGGCTGCTGGCTTGTGACGCCCCTGTAATACCCTCGTTCTTTTATTTTTGAGCGAATCATTTTCTTAAGACCGGTTAAGGTTAAACCTCCGTTAAGGAGTGAACGTCGGGTTCCAAACCCCTCGTGTTTGACCCAAAACTTTTAGAATGCCGCCATATTATGTTTATCAAGTTTAGTGGGAACAATCATTTAGTTGCTCGGGTGGCCCGAAGTTGAAAACGAGGAATTAATCTCGCGTTTTGGACTTTTCGAAAAAGTTAATTTCTGGCCAAACTTTGGAAGGCCATAACTTCTTCATCTGATGTCCAAATGACTCCCCATTTGCGGAAAAATCTTCATTTCGTTTCCCTCTACAACTTGCATGTTTGGCCCGAGACGAGATTCCAGCATCTCGGGTGTCCGGGAGCCTTTGCAAGAATTAGACTTAGAATTGTGGGTCTAGGATCGGTCCTAGCCATTCTAGGATCGGTCCCAGCCCAAAATATCTGGAGAGAAAGTTGGTAGGATCGGTCCCAACCTTCCTCGGATTGTTCCTAGAGCCCTAGAATCGAATTTTTACCCAATTTGACCCGTTTTTAAGCCATTAAAACACCCTTCACCTCCATTTCGAGCCAAGAGCTCCAAGGGGAGTGAGAGAACATGAGAGCTAGGTTGAGGAGAGTTTCTTAAGCTTTTGGATTCATCCATTTCATCAAACCAAACCATAAATTCATGACTTTCATCTTCATATTCATCATCATCATCATCTTCTCTCACCTCCATTAAAGCTTGGTGAAGCTTTAGAGCTTTGTGTTTCTTGAGGAAGATAGCGACTTCAGGCCATCATATTCGAGGAATAAACTACATAGAGGTGGGAGTCTTGTAACTAACACTTAATTTTCAACTTATTATAGCTTTGTTATGAATTTACCACTTGTTTATGAAAAACCCTAGGTTTTCTAAATGGGTTTATGCGTATATGTTGGGGTTTTACTTTGATATTGAAATTGATGGTCCAAATAGCCTAAATATAGTTTAAATTACTTTATTAAGCAAGTAATTGTGACAAATTACTTGATTTGCACTAAAACCCACTTGGTACTCAATTTTGTTATTAATAACCCTTAAAGTGAAACTTGTGTTTACTCTTAAAAACCCAAGTGGTGGGATTTCTTTACAAGTAACATGTTTTATAACTCGTTACGCTTGACTGATATTGTTTATATAAAATTTCCGTTGTTGATTTTGTTATTGATATTATATATGATAAACGAAAAATGTGTATGGCACAATTATTTCTTAAATGAGCCGGTTGATACTTTGTTGAGATTATACGATGATAATAGTCCATGATGGTCACAGGTTTGGTCTCTAACGATTGTGGTCGGAAGTTGGGACACAGTCTCCTTGGTGTAAGACCCGAAATCGTGCACGAAAACTAACGGGAAGCCCTGTTGCCGCGTGGGTGAAAGGCCATGAAATGCATACCCGGTTGTACGCTTGGATAATGCGAGAGTTACGATCTTATGGCTCAAGATGTATGAGATAATGTATGTTAATTGTGCCATATAGTATTATTTGATATGGGATATGAGTACGAGGAATTTTAAAAGTATTTTGACATAACGAGACAAAGGTTTCTTTCTTAATCATTGTACCTTATGATACAAAAAGGATTTCTTGAGATTTACAAAAGGATTTCTAAACTTTATTTTCACACAAAACTTATCATATAGACGATTCCCACTGAGTCCGTTTGACTCACCCCATTTATTTTCTGTTTAGGCTTTTCTTGCAAGTTCTTCGGGATGAAGGGAAAGAGAGGACGCTATATCTTAGATTGCCTCAATACCATCATTTGGTCATAAAGTCCTTTTCGATAAAAGGGCCACCATTCTCTTAACATAGTTTCATATATGTACTATTTAAGTATTAGAATACATGTATGTATTGGAGATTGTAAACTTTGTATTTGGGACCTCGATGGAGGTGTTTGATATTATATAGATTGGTTTGGACGGTGAATTGATTTTATGTATTGAACTATTCTCGATTTATACTAGAATGTGGATATTTAAGTTTTTACACAGGAATTAAGCTTTGTTAACCCGCCGTCGGCGAACGGCACCCGTGATTAACCGGGTCCCGGAGGTGAAAGTCTCATACGTGACGCCCCGAATCCCGTATGAGATTTTCACCTCCGGGACCCGGTTAATCACAGATGCCGTGCACGACGGCAGGTTTAAAATATAAAAATCACAACCTTTAAAAATCTTTTTCTAGGATGAAAATTGATCAGTTGAAAAACACATTCTACAAAATTTCGGCATGAGGAGTTCATTTAAACAACAGCCGCCCTGTAAAATTTGAAACCATTCTCGTACTAATAAAAATCCAATTATAAACAGTTGGATGCACTCCAAATATAAACATCACTTATACAATTACTATATATTACAAATCCTCCAACGAGGTCCCAATCTCATAAAGGTTTACACTGGTATATTCAAGAATACATTGCCAATTATATAAAGTACATTAAAGATGTAATCGATCTCCAAAAGGTATAATACAAGTCGTTTCCTAAACGACTTAGGTGGTCAGAGTATCAGAGCTAACTAAAATCCACTAGCGCGCATCCCCACTATATGTACCTGCAAAACAGGTTAGGAAAATGGAAGTGAGCCAAACGGGCTTAGTGGGAACTATAAGGTTGTATATATAGAAGAATACGTTGTGGAAAAAATGCGTGCGAGGTGTAGTGATGAAAGTAATCTCATTTTGTAATAAAAGTCATATTATGATATGCCTGCCAATGCTTTCCCATCCCGAAAATATCATAAGATATATGTCAATTGAAAATACAATTGAAAGCTAACTAATCAACATAAAATAGTTATAAACTTCATATGAACGGTAAAAGAAGTATTGTTCAGATACAAATAGCCTATAGTAGGAAATATATATATATATAAAAGAAACCATTGGCTAGTTTATACAAAGTGGCACCGTAATCATATCGTCTAAAAATATCTCACTCTCGGCGATCATCTTAACAACGCGTAACTAGTCAAGCGTACTACCAGGTCTGCATTTCATGGCCTTTCACCCACGCGGCAGCAAGGCCTCCCGTTCGTTTCTGTGCACGGTTTCGAGTCTTTCACCCAGGGGCACTCAATCCCAACTTACAGCCCCAACTTTTAGAGACCAAACCTAGGACCTACCATAGACTAGCGCAAATATGTGTGTGTACAATTCAAATCACTCAAGTAACAAAAGTGTATCAATAAAATATAACGGTTCATCTCGAACCAATCAACTAGCCAACAAGAATATAAGTAATGAAAAGCTATCTTTATTTCAAACATATACTTAATATACCCAAACTTGTATAAAGATCATAATTATTATTTACGAAAGCACAGAATATCATAAATTTACATTCTTAACTCAAAGATACGTTTGACATGTATATACATCTAGAATACAAGTATCTACACATATATATACATCCAATCGTGTCCCTCAAGGACAAATCATAAATCACATAGCCACTAAGGCTATACGCGACAAGGAAATCACCAACTGGTAAAATATGGTGTTAATACCTCAAATAATATAAATCTCGAAATAACGTATAAGAAATCTCATCGCATATCTGTAAAATAAACATGCAAATGTCACCATAGTATATATATATATGTAGCTTTTGTAGTGGTGTTCTTATGGTACTTAGAGCCGGTTTGCCGAGTCCGTCATTTAACGGCTAAAACATGAATATTAAGTATTTTTGAGGTTTAGTAGTTTTTCATAATTCGACACCAGACCATGTAAAACGTAGCACTTACATAACATATAGGTTATGTGTAAACCTCCCAATATGGTCTTAGTACATTACTTGTTCAAAATAATCTTGTAACCTTGACCAGCATAGTTACGGATTGGCTTGGCAAGTAGTAAATCTCGTAAATCATGAACCAGTGGCTTTAGTATGACAACAATATCACATATACGCGTAACTATATATCAAATATACTTTTAGACAGGTATTTCATCGTATCGTATAAATACGCATCATAATATAACCATTTACTATTACATATGTAAGTAAGGGTTATACCCCAATCTTCGCAAAATCAACGTAGGAATTAGGGGTTTGTGTATAATCAGAAATTTATAACCATATTAAATGAAAACCAAACCAATCATCATGAGAAATTAGCCCCCAAACCCCATGTATACGCACTTTGTTGAAAACATGCACAAATTCAACATTTTGCTTGATTTGAGTGAAATAAGTTGTAATAAGTTGAAGACCACTTTAAATACTAATGTTCCCACCTATTGAGAGTTAATCCATCAAAGAATCATGGAAAAAATGAGCCGAGCCGAGCAATCCACGAGCTTCCCCCCAAATTCGCCTAAAATCCCGCCATGGAAGAACTTGAGGTTGAGATGATGATGATGAATAGTCGTTGGAGAACGTGTGGGATGAAGGAGCTTAGTTCCTCACTTTAAATCTCCCTTAAAAAGCTCTCAATTTGTTACTCTTCTCTCTTATTAGGAGCTCTCGGGAGGTGGAGGTGAAAATGAGAATGAAATAAAGAAGCATGTATATATATAAACTGCCTTCAGTTTTCGGAGTTACTGTTCATGCGAGGGACTTGCAGCACTGTACTTTGGACGGCCATAACTTTTCGTTCGGATGTCCGATTGAGGTAATCTTTATGTCCACGCAAAGGTAATTCACAGCTCTACAACTTCTTAAAAGGAAGATTTTCCAAATTCCGAACAGATTATTCCCAGAAATGTATCGAAGTCAGCGCATTAATGTTATAGAATGAATAACTAATAGTGATTGACCAATTTCGCGCTAAGTTTTGACTGAGTAGAAGTCCGAATTTTCCTTTGGAAGAAACATGAAAGTTGTAGATTACCCAAAAATCTAGGGTACTAAGCAGGGACGGAAACTCATTCTGACGAAGAACGAAGAAGTTACGCTTTGTCAAAGTTAACCAAAAATTATGAAGTCGGGTAAATTGAAAACTTGCAATCTACATCCTGATTTTAACTTGAACCACCTGAAATGACTTACGGATGTTCTAACATGCTTAAATATATTAATGTAACTCATTGGAAGTCTTTGAGCCATTCCGATCCTGTTGGAGCAAAATACAGCTATCCGAAGTCCACGTTTGCCTTACACGCGACTTGTATCTCGATTTTCTGATAAATGGAGACACGGGGTGTTACATGGCTAGTATGTATATAGAACGTATAACAGGGTCTACATTTCATGGCCTTTCACCCACGTGGTAGCAGGGCCTACCATTATTTTTCATATGTCTCGTAAGTGTCTGAACATACAACCGGGTCTGCATTTGGTGGCCGAAAACCCACGCAGCAGTAGGGCTTACCGTTAGTTTTCGTGCATGATTTCTGGTCTCGCACCCAAAAGCACTGTGGTTCAACTTCCGACCCCGAATCGTTAGAGATCAAACTCAGGACTAGGACCATCCATAGAATCATAAAATCATATGTATCGAGTTCATCAACTAGCCAACAAAAGTATATCAATATAGAAAGCCTTGATAATCTCAATTATCTATCTAGTACAAACAGTGTTGCCGACCGATACCCAAAAACCAAGAAAATCCCAGTAATGGATATAAAGGTAGCATCTCACTTTAAAACACAATATATGTGTATATATTAATATCTCATCTTACCAATCACATATTACAAGATATAATTGTATAATTCATATGTATATGTATATAGCTCATATATTTCCATACCCATGTGTGTATGTACAAAGTGAATCAAATGGTGGCATAGCTGTTGTACTAGACTAAGTTCGCCAAGTCCGTCAATTAGTAATCAAAACCAGAATATCATAAGTGTAGGAGGTTTTCTAAGTTTTCTATTAATTTAGCTCCAAACCAAGTTTAATATAGTTCTCATAATACATAAATTCCTTATATAACTCCCTTTGAAATCTTAATACTTTGTTCACTCATATTGAACTTGTTTTTCTGTCTAGTATCATTATGGACTAGCTAGGGAAGTATAAAATCTCATAAAATGCACCAGTAGTCCAAGTACAATAATAATACCACAAATATAGGCAATTATGTTCCAAACACACTTGTAAACTCAAGTACAGTATCATATATATGCGTATCATAAGATAGTGTACACTAGTGTACTCGTAATTTGGTATTTCATACCAATATTCTCAAAATCACTGCATAAGTTAGGGGTTTATGTGTAATCCGTAGTTTATGATCACAATAGGTGTAAATCAATCAAAGATTCAAGAGAAATTAACCCACAACCCTTTGAACATGCATTTGTAGAAAATATATATACCAATTCATCATATATACTTTGATTTGAGTTGAATAAGTGGTAATGGCATGGAAATAGATTTAAATACTATTGCTCCCACTTATTGAGGGTTAATCCTTTGAAGAAATTCAACGAAATCGAGCCGAGAAAAAGCTGAGCCGAAAAACCCCCAAATTCGTCCAAAACCTAACCATGGAGGAACTTGATATTGAAGATGATGATGAATAGTAGGTGGAGAAAGTGTGGGATAAAAGAGCTTGGTTCCTCACCTTGGATCTCCTACAATGCTCTCAATTTCGTCATTCTTCTCTCTTACTAGGATCTTTCCGGAGGTGGAGGTGAAATGAGGAAGGAATGGAAGAAGCACGCATATATACACTGTTGTTTCAATTCCAGGTACTGTTCATGCGAGGCACTTGCAGCGCTGAACTTTGAATGGATATAACTTCTCGCTCGGAAATCCAATTGAGGTGATCTTTATGTTCACGGAAAGCTTATTCAAAGATCTACAAGTCTCTAAGAGGAAGTCTCCTCAAATTATGGATGGATAATTCGCAGAAATTTGACGAAGTCATCGCGTTAATGTTATCGAATGAACTAGTTATTAGCGATTTACCTATTTCGCGCTCAATTTTGACCAAGTAGGAGTTTGAATTGTTGGCTTTTGACCAAAACACGAAAGTTGTAGATTGCCTAAAAATATAGACCCTTATGCAAACGGAAACTCAATTTGGCAAGGAACAAAGAAGTTATGCCTTCTCCAAGTTATCCAAAATTATGAAGTCGAGTAAATTGAAAACTTGCGATCTACATCTCCATTTTGACTCGAACCACTCAAAATGACTTATGGCTATTCTAACATGATTAAATATATTAATGTAACTCATTGAAAGTCTTCGAGCCATTCAGATCCTTTCGGAGCAAAATATGGCTATACGAAGTCCACTTTTGCCTTACATGCAACTTGTATCTCGATTTTCGATAAATGGAGATACGGGGATTTACATCTAGTGCTTTGTATTAGTTATAGTAGTATACTTACACTTTTTTGAGTAATCATATCATGATTCGGGTGGTTTGAAATAATATTGCCTTGTTAATTGTGTGTTTTAGTGTTACGCGATTCATTGATTTTAGCTAACTTTGAGATATCGTAACTTCTCTGTTGTTTATCCAATTAAGTCTTGTTTCACACCTATGTTCAGGTTTTGATCCATTTTACAACTTTTTTTTGACTAAAAGCCAATTCATGCTCCTCATTGATCAAAACAACGTATGAAATAATCCGGTTAACGAAATCTACTTTATATCAGATTTCTGTAGTGCTTTGACAAAGCGCTGTCTTCGAAAAATTTATGGAATTTATCCATCCATAATTTGGAGAAACTTCCTCTAATTAAGTTGTAGATCTTTGAATTAGCTTTCTGTAGACATAAAGATCACCCCAATTGGAGTTCCAAGCAAAAAGTTATGATCGAATTATCAATAGTGCGCTAGAGCCCAAAAATTAAACTGTAGACCAATTTGGACTTTTTGTGTACCGGTCTAGAATTTGAGAAATAAAGGATTTTTGGTCTGTGGATCGATAAGGAAAAATAATATACCGGTCAGTCATCGACTTGAGCTCATTTTTAAATCGGGTTTCATTTATTTTGTCCCATTTTCGAGCTACACACCAAGGAAAACTGGAGATAAATGAGAGCTCATTTATGATGCTTTTTTAGGGGATTCCACTCATTATCATTCCAAAATAAGATCCCATCATCTTCATCTTCTTTATTCTCTCTCTTCCACCATTGTTAGGACTCAAAGCTCAGATTTGGGGATCTTAAGATTTGGCGACTCTTAGCTCGAGTCAACCCTCCAAACTCAAGGATCTAACTCTATTGAGGTGGGAACATTAATACAAATTATTTTTCAAATTATTACTTTTTGCATTAGAAATTTCTACTCAAATTAAGGATTTTTGCATCTCATATAGTTTGGGCTAGAAAAATCTTCAATTAGTGGTTAATATTGATAGATTATTATTTTTTTATTTACATGATTTAACAAGTAAATCCATATTTTAGCTTATGTATATAAAGATTAATAAGAAACCCATCTCGTAGCTACATGTATGAACTAAAAATTGGGGATTTTGGGATTTTTGCTTAAAGAATGATTGATTGTGGGTTATGAATGGTAGATATACATAAAAATTTCATTAGTTACAAGTGTTGAGCATTATCCTTGACTTTTATACCAAAACCAACATGGGCGGAACTTTTTATGCTAACTTTAAGTCTTATAGCCTATGAATATTGTTGTGGTAACTAGAAATTAAATATTGTGGCTTGGATAGAACCACATATATTTTGATGGAAAGCTCTTGTAATGCTTTAGTGACACACACGAGATGCACATTAAGATGTATGTAGCCAATAATTCACTAGTTGGCCATAAAACACGAATATAATGTATATTTGTATATGTATTAGTTTTTATATATGTGATGACTTATGTGTCTTGTGATATATATTGTTGATGAATGGATGGATATATTCCTATTGATACGATCACGTATATCGGTTGAATTAGTTGCCAAGACACGGGCCGCTATCGTGTGACTCGTTATAGGGCCGCCTATTGCCGCTCCTGGGTAAAAGTTCCTAAACCATGCACGAAATAATAATAGGTCAGTCCAATTAGTGGTTGAAATCCCACAAAGGAGAGCCCACTAGATGTATCTTGCCTTCCCACAGGACTATGTGTTTTGAGTTAGAGGAGTTTTCCCGGCAGCAGAGTAGTTTCATGTAGCGCTACTAATGGAATGTTGAGATTCGAAAAATAGTAACACTACTAATGGACAC
The DNA here is from genome assembly GCA_021464415.1 of Lonicera japonica. Lineage (NCBI taxonomy): Eukaryota > Viridiplantae > Streptophyta > Magnoliopsida > Dipsacales > Caprifoliaceae > Lonicera > Lonicera japonica. The sequence continues at coordinate 78,609,197 of CM038464.1, read as the reverse complement.
TTGCTCTATGAGGTGTAGTCTCCTAGTGTTGTTCTTCCTAGTGTTGAAGCCGGCTTGTATTGGTGTTCTTCTCAATAACTATTTGGAGTGTCGTCCCTGGAAAATGTCATGCGTGGGTTATCTCCAAATGACTTACTTGATACAACCAAGTCATTGAGCAACTTCCTTCACATGGCGGAGGAATGAATAATTTAGAGCACAGGATCTTTTAGGGACCTTAGCTCTAGGCTTTGTCGACCACGGGGAGAAACTGAGGAATTATGCTAGAGATATGAAACGAGAATCACTGTGGTATTGTTGATTGTGATTATTGTTATTGATCATATCATGTGTTGTTATATATAATGCCTTGGATGTATTGTGGTAACGTAAGAACAAGCACGGACATAATTGAATGGATCATAATGCATATAGAGAGCATTCGACCATATCATCATATACTAATACATAAAGTAGAAGTGCTAACAACTATTGATCCTTAGATGTAGTATATAGGCCTATGAATGTGTATAGTCTATGAGATTAGTTGACTGAATCATGATGATCGAACATAAGATATTAATAATCAATGTGGCAATTATAGTTAATGGAATAGCTAGATGGGAAAGCACCGTAACGTAATGCTTATGGTAAAATAGATATTGGTCATGGATGTAGAATATGGGTGTGAATGTACATAATGCGTATTGAATGATCTAGTAGTGATGCATACTTGTCGGTTAAGTATGGAATTCATAACAAACTATAATTAAAGAGGAATTACTAATACTTAGCTTAGAGTTAGTGACCTCCCCTACGCAGAAGCGTTAGTTGTGAAATCGTAGCAATGTGGAGTAAACATAGTTGATCCACCTTATGGAAAGAGTCCACTTCAGCATGACGAACCTTAGGAAGCTAGTAGTTGAAATGAGATGGCTTTATACTAACAACCCTCTAGTAATACGGGAACTTATAGAGAATTATCTTATGGAACGTCTAGGGGCAGAATCGGTTAGTTGGGTAGATAGCTTCCGGTGTCTAGGATGACTATCCTAGTTGGGTTCGGCATGTATGTGTGAGTGGGTGGATTGCATTGCACTACTTTCGTAATACTACATCATACTAAAGTACTTACTTTCTATAAAAGTTTAACGTGCATTTGCATGCAATGTGTATTTTCTATTCAAAATTATATAGTTCCACTGAACCTGGATTTGGCTTATACAATTTTCTAACAATTTTGCATGTTCGGCTTCAGGGAGCATGATATATCCGTCTAGAAGCCTCTAATATCTATAGACCTTTTCTAGTCCTTAGATTAAGGACTAGGTTGTATAATCATTTTATTATGTAAAGCCACTTATATTTATAATGGACTTTGGAATTCTTTAAGTAAAGGATGTCAAAGGGGATTGTGTAGATGTTTTTATATGTGGAGTTGCTTTATTACTTGGTTGAACATCTAGATTGATTTGGTTGAAAATGGTTAAAAGGTTTTATAGGGCGGTTTATTACTTAAACGAACCTCACATGCCGAAATTTTCTAAAATGATATTTTGTTTGTAATATACTTTATTTAAGAAATTTTTTTTGTAAGTTTTGATTTTATATCTTAAACCCGCCGCCGCGCATGGCACACATAATTAACCGGGTCCCGAAGGCGAAAATCTCGTAACAAGATTCGGGGTCTCACAGAAGGACTATTTCCAGATAAGGTCTATGAAAGATAAGGCAAAATTGTTAAACAGATCATTCAATTGCAAATGTAAGCAGAAGACTGAAAAAAATCATCACCTTGTGAGGAATAAGATTGTGGATAACATTCTCCTATAGCAGCTGTTTTGGATGTAAAAATTGAATAATCGTGAATACGATAATTCAAGTAATTTTATGAAAACTTAACCTAATTTTAATGTCTTTACATAAAATTTTGAATAATAGAAAAGAATTTAGAATGCCTTTTTATTCGAACATTTGGAAATCGTTATGGTCTTCCGAACAATCGATAAATTAATATTAAAATATTTATATATTTACAAATTTTTCAATTTGTGGGTGCTAAAAAATTTGAATCTCCCTACCGATGATTTAAGTTAAGCACGATTCAGTTATAATAAAGGAGAAAGGTAAATAAAGAAGACTGTATTTAGTTTGTAGGCAAGTTCCTCCTGTAGCGCTTATACTATTCCGGTAGTACGATCTCTTTTTGAGTTGCTTGTGCATTTGTATATTGGCTCAAATGCAATAAACTTAGAAAATAATACAAGTAAGCCACTAGCTTTCTCTCTCTAGAATTCCTTAACTAAAATTTAGGAAGCTTTTAATGAACTACACCACCTTTTCTATTTATAAGTATAGAATTAAAATTTGCAATGCTACATTAGAGTTAATAGTAAAAAATTAAAAAAAGAAAAACTTGGGCAATACTCTGTAACTAAACAAAACAGGTGTGATGTCCTTTCTTCAGGACCACTCTATCCACACTTGAGTATTGTACCGTCACTACCTCAGTAGGACCGTCTCGGCTGAAGAATGGCTATCTCGAACAACATAGACCATCTCAGCCTATTAAAAATGTGATAACTAAGTGGGCTGGATCCCACTATAATGTTTGACCACAACAGTTTTGGACCTTCTTTACTTCGGCCTAAATTACTTTCTGGCCAAAAGAAGCTATTGTATTTTTGGGCCCCCCTCACAATTGATTAACCTTGAATAAATCTTAAAATAATGCAACATATTCAGAGTTATATATGAGGATGACGTGATGGTTGTTAGGGTTAGGATTTATTATCTTTTATGGGTTTTGGCATATACTTTTTAACGTACATGTTAATATAATCTCTCTTTCTTTCTTTCTTTCTTTTTCTTTTTTTATCTTTTACTATTGGTTATTTTAATTTATGTTCGTAGTAAATGTTTTTCACTCAATAACATATCCACACAAGAAACACACTAAATTAAAATATGGAGAAGAAAACATATCGAGTCTCATGAAGTTTATCTTTGTATATACAAGGTAGCCATATTTTTAAGCTATATTTTCTTCATCAAAATATAGTATTATTTTTAAAACAAATTTACATTGATCCGGTAATATGGATAACTGCTTTTGTAATAATGCCACTCATACATAAATCATATGGTATTTGTAGAGCCGACTCTAGGGGAGGGCTAGCAGGGCGACAGTCGAGGGCCAAAAAATTAATTAGAGAGACGCTGATATTTTATTCATTAATATATATATACACTGTTGCGAGTTATTTCCCTATGCCCAACTTCGGTTAAATTGTCCAAATCTGACTAAGACTTGTATGTGAATAAACAAAAGACAAATGAATCACAACACTAGTAAGTAACATAGTTCAGTATGAAAAGATTACCACTTGTATTTCTCTTAGTAAAGTTTTAAGGGTACCCTATTCTAGTGGTGATTCTCTATATGAGATTTCAGGTGATCTAGAGCTAAAAATACAAGATTTGCCTTATTTGATAGGGAGACAACTAATTTATTTTTCTTAATATAAAGACAAATCATTATATTTATTTGGGTAAATTACCAAAAAATACAATGTACTTTACCCGTTTTTACAATTTGGGTAATATACAATTTTCTCGACATTAGAAACATTGTACTTTAATTTTCTCGACAATTTGGGTAATAATAACCCTCAAAATATTACCCAAAATGAAAAAATAAATAAAGTACAATGTTTCTAATGTCGAGAAAATTGTATATTACCCAAATTGTAAAAACGGGTAAAGTACATTGTATTTTTTGGTAATTTACCCTATTTATTTATAAGATACTATATTATAAGATTATACCAGGGGCCTAAAAATGGCTCGGCCCTGGGTATTGGATTCAATTATGATACCATTTTTTGGTGCATTTCCTATTTTGTCCTTTTTTCCTTAATATGAAAAAAATCTGTTGATACAAATATTTTTAATTTACACCTTCTTTATTATTAGGAATAACTCTAATCGTTGAGCTACTTGCATTTGATTTTGATTGTCCTTTATATTCTAATTTAGATCTATTCGTGCACACTCATCACATGTGCTTCATGTCTAACTACTATTAAAAGGGAAGAGGCCATTGACGGTTATGACACCAAATTATATGTGATGTTTCTATTTTGCCCCTGTAGTTATTGTTTTGAGTAAAAGTATATGATCAGTGACTGGGGTTCAAGCTGATGACCTTATTGTTTTTAATAACAATTTTAACCATTAAGTTAACGCTATTTCTATGCTTAATTTTGCACGTACATATAAATAGCACGTGCACATGTATAGCTTGATTGACATATATAATGAAAAAAAAAGGATTACGTTCTAATTCTCTCAAATAAAGAAATAGAGATATATAATGGTGATTTTATTTGCAACCACTTAATTAATCTTTTCACTCCAATTATAATTTTGAATGTTAAGGGGTTGGTTTCCATCTCCATGGTCTTGAGTTCGAGTCCTTCCCCTCCCCTTCAAGACTTGAACAACTAAGTTTATAATCGCTGCATAATAGTGCATATTAAAAAATTATAATTTTGAACAATAACAGTTTTAACATAATTTTAATTTGTAAACTCGCTCCATTACACTCTCCTATGTGCAACTCCCTTAGCTTATAAATCATCTACATATTTATTGTCATTTCTCTTCCAGAAAAATTAAAACATAATATTAATTCAAAGGACTTATTGTTAAAACTGCGCACACTCTATTTATGAATTGTTTTTCTTAAGATTGTTAATAAATATAATTGTGATGAACATGGGTGGTCTAAACGGTGGGTAATCATCAAAATCAGCAACAAATATAATTTTATCAACAATATAATTGTGATGGCAAATTAGAATGAGTTTGTTCTGGTTGGTAACTACAATACCTATTATTAGGCTCCATTTGATAGTAGTATTATAATACCCCGTATTCCATTTTCATGTTAATCTTCTTTGTGAACTTAAATTGGAGGCCCCATCTCTGATAGATGAGTTGAATTTCGTTTCGGAACCTTCATGATTGATCCAACACTTCTAGCAAGTCATTTTAATGATATTAAATATACATGCATGGTTGGAACGCATTTTGGGAAGTCGTGGTTGAATTTGGTGGCTAATAGTGAAAATTGAACATTTGCAAAAATGAATTTTGGCCAATTTTGAGAGGCCATAAATTTCTCATACGAAGTCCAAATGACTCCTCGTTTGTGGCCAAAGTTTTATCTCTTTCTCCTCTACAAGTTCCATGTTTATCCCAAGTTCAGATAATATCATTTCGGGGTTTAACGAAGCAAAACAAAGTGGGACTTTGTGCATAATTTCCTCTGATTAATCAAAGCTGGGCAGCGGGATTTTTGTCTACTTTGACTAGATATTTATGGCCTTAATCCCCCCCTTTCTTCCTCATTTTGACCCAACTTCATTAGAGGAATACATAAATAGTGGACATGTCAACTTTAGTGAGATTTTGAGAGATCTTTTGCCATACTTCATCATGATACAAGATTATCATCAAATCATATTAGCTTCATAGTCTTTTCCATCATCTTCTTAATCCAACACGGTTAGGGATTTTGGGGGAATTTCGGGATTTCTTCCATTCGGCTTAATCCATCGCTCATTCTTTGAGGGTAAATCTTTAATAAGGTGGGAACATTAGTACTCAAATTATTTTACAAAGTATTATGTGTTGCATGTTGATTTCTACTACAAAATTGGGAGTTTTGCATTGAATTCTTGTATGTACACATGCGATGGGTTTGGGTTGATTTTCTTTGGTTATTTTTGAATTATTAAAGTTTAATTTATGATTATACAAGAACCCCCAATTATATGTTGGTATAGATGAAAATTGATATGAAACTATTGCATACGAATACGATAGCGGATAACAAGTAGGGATACATATATATATATATGGATATTTGAAGTATGTTTTGGTTGTTATTACACATGTATATGGTGTTATTGTTGTACTTAAGCTATGTAGTAACTATTTGTGAGATTATGTAATAAATAGTTAGTTCGTAACTATGTTGGACAGATTTCTTAAATTATGTTGAATAAACTATGTATTGAGACCATGTGGGAAAGTTTATATTGAATCTAAGTGTTATAAATTATGAATTATAGTTGGCTTGGTACCAATTTGATGAATCATTGTAAAATTCCCTAATTGGTGAAACTAGTAGATAAGTTTCTTAATTGTGCCCCTACTTGACGAACTTAGCGAATCTGGCTTAAGTACGGCAATGATATTATTATATGACAACACAAAAAATATATTAATTGAGATTTCTTACGTTATATTGAGATTATTATAATTTATTGTTTTATCACCATATTGTACCATTTGGTGATTTACCTTTACTTTATTAGCCTTGGTGACTACATAATATATTTGTCCTTGGGAGACATAGCCTGTTTGGCTTCATGATTTATCAGCCTTGGGGCCTTTCCATCTAGGTGGACCATTGTAGAGGGTCCTTGCCTTGGGGGCAGAAATACCCGAGCCTTGGGGGCTGTAGATCGGGATTGTTGTGTACAGTTGACTAAAAACCTAGATTTGACATTATTATTGATTATACATCCTTAGGGGACGATTTTATTGGTTGGCTATACGTCCTTGGGGACGATTCAATGGTAGAAATATGGATGCCGATGCTAGTTTACGTAAATAGTTTAAGTATACTAATTTCCTTTGGTGGGAAAGATGGTACGTGTGTGCACAACATGTACCATTACTTTCAATATATGGTTTCATAGTATTTTGGTAAAGTTTTATATATAATATATACATGAAATGAATATAAAGAGTAAATTATATGCATCTCATGACTTTTTATTATTTTTTATATTGCACTTCCATGTGATTGACTAATTGTATTTTCTTATAGAAAAACTTTATAGTTCTCGATGGGTCCGTGTTTGGCTCATTCCTATTTTTCAAACTAGTTTTGCAAGTACTTCTTCTGGGACGGCTTGAGTGTAGAGTTAGGGCCCTTTAAACACCTTAAATACTTATAGTCGTTTATAGACGACTAGTACTTTATTAGTTTTATATAATTAAACTAATGCGATCTCGGATCATTTTCCTAACCAATTTGATGGATCCTTAACCCTTCGACTACGAGCACAACAAGAACCTTAGAATTTTGTCAAAAAATGGATGGTGGAAACCTTAACCCAACCCTTGAAACAACAATTGAACCTTAATATAGCCAAGATGCCACAATCAATTAATGGAGAATTGATTGATATGTCAAGAACAATTGAATTTAATCAATTCAAATTATTCAACAAGTTCGAATAAGAACTCAAAGGTGTTAAAACACTCAATAATTGCATAAGATCATTCCACGTTTCCATGGAAGCCCTTGGAAACCTTTGCTCTTTTTTTCAAATAATCTTCGTATTCCTTTCACTCTCTACAGCTGCTATGCTATTCAATTCCTCCATTACAATCAGCTTATCTTCAACCCTCAAAATAGAACAAGCAGAGACAATCTCATCCATGCCAAAAGTGCACTTTTTGCGGTTAGCTCCATGAAATGCAATAAATCATGTTCATTTAAGCAAATGGAAAAGCAACAATTTAAACTATTTCTATAAGACAATGCATCACTCAAATGATCAAACCCCCTTAACAAAGTTATTCTTAAGAATGGATTCACAATAGGTTTCTTTATACTCATAAAAGTATCAAAAGCATTGGTCAAGTCAAAATATTTAGTTACACATTCAAATAAACCACGGTTCATTTTGAATCCAAATAATTTCTTTGGAGAACAACTTACCAACTCCAATTTATAAAACTCACCAAAAGCCACTAGCAATAATAATGACCCAAACGAATTATTATAATTGCTAAAGTATGCAAAGAAAAATTCCAAAAGATCAAACAAGTAACAATCCCTAATTAATAAAGCAATTCTGCCATTTCTATGGGTCTCTAGAATTCCTAATACAATTAAGTTTAAGAACAACTCTCAAGATTATAATCCACAATAATGATACAACAATGAATATTTAAATTAGGGTTTTCGGAATCTTTAAACCTCCATAGTCGAAACTTCAATGCAAAATTATTCACAAACAAACCCTAACAATATTAAAATTTTGACTATAGGGTTCTTCCAACTAACAATTTTCGATCTCCGTTTTTTTAGAATCACTATTCATGGAACTATTCATGATTATTGTTCATGTTTTTTTTTAAATAATAGTCAAACCCTAATTGAACAAGATCTGAGATAGAACACAAATCTTAAAAACTAAAGCATGAATTGAAAGAGCAAAAAATTAAATAATAAATAAAACTTAGATACAAAATTTTCCTTTGATACCTAATGATGCCATCTTCAATCGTTTTCCTAACCATTTTGATGGAACCTTAACCCTTGGACTATGAATGTAGCAAGAACCATGGAATTTTGTTGAAAAGATGGATTATGGAAACCTTAACCTAACCCTTGAAACAATAATTGAACCTTGGTATAGTGAAGATGCCGCAATCAATTGGTGGATAATTGATTGATAAGTCAAGAACACTTGAATTTAATAAATTCAAATTAATCAACAAGTTCGAATAGGAACTCAAAGGTGCTAAAACATTCAATAATAGGATATCATGACTCACCTCAATAATGTTTGACAAGCTCCTTTAAATAGGAGAAAACTAAGGAAACTAATCCTGCTTAGAAAAGGAAAAGAATAACTCCTAAAATATTACTAATGCAATAAGGAAATTAATAAATATTAAAAAATAAGCCCATAATTATCTATAATCCTTAGGCACTAAGTAATGCGAAATAAAAAATACCATAAACTGTTTTACTACAAAAGTGCTTTTGTATTAAAATAGCGTGCAATTTTTCAAGATTGTTTTACCACAAAAGTGGCTTTGCAGTTATTCAGTTTTATTGCAAATCGATTTTTGCCACTTTTTAGAAGTCCATTCAATTATTTAAACTTCATTTTAAACCTTGAGACATGATTACCATGTCTCCAAATAATCTTTTAACATCCTTAGGAACTCCATGAAATGATTGATTGGCTTTAATTCTCTTTGCAGCTCTTAGAATAAGCAATTTGATACCTTTAAACTTCCATGCTCTATCCTTGAATCTATGCGTATTCACGCCTTCAATCAGGAACTCACAATACTCATGGGTTGAATTGAACGGAGGCCTAGGTTGGATCACATCATAAACTTCTATAGGATGAAATGTATAATTATTGAGAAACTACGTAAAGCCTTTTATTTAAAGTTGGGACCTCGTTGGTGGGATTGTTTTATATGGATTTGGTCAATTTCTATGGATTAAGGACTTTAAAAAGGTGGAGTTATTCTGGTTAGACTTTATCTTATTACTTACATGTTTGAATTTATTAACTTTACGGAGTCTACATGCCACAATTTACTTAAAATGAGACTTTATATATAATTTACTATTAAATAAGTTTTAAATTATGTACTTTAAACTTGCCATCATGTATGGCATCATGATTAATCTGGTCCTAGAGGTCTAAACCTCTTAACGGGATTCGGGGAGTCATAAGTTGGTATCAAAGGTGTAGGTTTGATTTTTTCTTCACAGAGTTATGGGTAGATTCAACTTTAAAAAAGTGATTTGGGTTATGTCCCTCTTGTCCAACACATCATCATGTGATAGGATTTCTTACTGTTAGGCTACTTGGAAAAAGGGAGATTATTGAATGGAATATTAGCCTATAGCGGGTTATTTCCATTCTTGAACTTTTATTCCTAAATGCATTTATTGAGCTTTTTGTGATAATTTTGATTCTTGGCTCCTATTCAAACAAACCTTTTGTGCTCGAGATTAGTTATGCTACTAAATGAGCAATAGAAGACTGTTGGATTATAATATAGTCGTCCTCTGGCCAACAGTTGGCTATCTTATAAATCATTAATTTACTGTCACCAAGGGAGTTAGAACGTGGTACACTCATGGACGAGTGGCCACTAAAGTCCCATTCTTTGTGTCCATCCCATTGCTTCTTCTTTTGATTTTCACAAGGGGTGAAACTCACATGTGGCTGTCCTTATGATCGCTATGATGGTAGTACCCGAGTGCTTGTGTTGTGATTAAGACAGATCATTGATGATGTGATTCAATTTCGGTAGATGTTGCTTGATTGAATAATTGAACAATCAAAAAATAGCTTAGTGCATTTGGATATTTGATTCTTACACATACCCTTGTCACTATTGTGGAATCCTTAGGCGTCACTATGGCCAGATTGTAAATCAATAAAGATGACCGAGATTTGTTGCTTCTTAATCTTTAAAAACCCTGACTAAGAGTGGATGTTGACCTCCTTAGTAGTCCTTACGTTCGATGCATTCGTGATTCAACTCGTTTTCCAGGATAAGGGAAAAATCCTCTATGGAATTCCCTTGGTATATTAGTCATTCGCAGTTAGTAAGTTCGTTTTGTTCTTCCTTATAGAAAAGTGTTAATTATGAACTCTAGTTAGGGTATGATTCATACTTCTTATCGTTAAAGAGATTTATCAGAGAACGCGTAGCTAATGGCATAATTTGGGGTCACATCATGGGCATAGGAATTCCTTAAGTAATGAGAATGGTGGATTAAATTATTAAGAGTGGTTATTCATTTATGACATTGTGTGGGGAATACGACCCTCTCCAGGTTATTAGTATATGTATTAGTCAATATATACGATTGCACTTGGAATGGCAAGATTTGTAGAGGATTAGAACAACATAGCGGAAGAATGTATTAATTGTTTAAGCCATAGTGGTTAATGGTGGTGGCTTTTTAGTTATTAGCTAAGCAAAATTGTTACATAACTCTTCTTGTGATCAGTTAGCATAGCATATCCAAGTACTTGATGAATCTTTGGTTGATCCTTATAATTAATAACCAGGAGTTTGGCAGTATAAGAAGATTATCATTACCCTCCTTATTAGACATCATTTAGGGTGGTGTGAAATTATTAAGACCGTTAGACTTCGTCAGGTTAGAGTAATGGGTATATCCAAAATCCTTGAGTGTTGAGTATTTTTGCTTTTTAGTAATGGAGATTTTAGCAAAACCTTTCGATTTTCCTTTGAGCTTAATATGGAGACCAAGAAGGTGACTCAATTTCGAAACCTTCTGTAGGTCGAAAAATACCCTAGAGGGGGGTGAATATGGTTTTTAAAACTTAACCGAATTTTTAAAATCGATTTAAAAATATTTAATATCTATATCAATCAAGCAACCAAGATACAAATATAATTCCAATCACAATAAAGAAATAACACAATTTAATATAGCTAGAGATAGAAAGACTAGACCGATAAAAGTCAAAGACTTTTTGTCCACATGGTTCGGCTTGTTAGCCCCTACTTCAGCGCTCGGTTAGTTCCCCGAGAATTTCCACTATAATCAATCTTCTTCCGGGTGAAGATCAAACCTCTACAAGTGTATTCTTCTCACACACTCTTACAAGTGTTGAATCACTCTCAATACTCACACAAGAATTCACTTTTGCTATTTTAAAAGACAAACCTCTCTTAATATTTGAAGGAAATGATTTGGTGACTAACACCAATGTACAATAACTCTCAAGTGTATGAAGATTATAATTTAAGCTCACATTAAGAGATATCACGTTTGATCAATAATTTCTAGCTCAAAATAATGATGATTGATCAAAAGCAATATTCTTGAATCTTTAAATATTGAATGTAGATGAAGAGAATAGTGCAGGAATGATTCAAGAGTATTGAAATATGTCTTAGATGGTGTATATATAGTCTAGGACAACATATGGCTGTTTGGAGGGAGTTGGTAGAAGTTTGGTGCCAAAAATGGTAAAAAATCAGAAATCCAACGGCTAGTTTTTGGACCATCAGTCGACTGAGCAAAGCTCATCAGTCGACTGAGTGGCCATCAGTCGACTGATGAGCACTGTCTAGCAGGCCAAAAATGCAATTTTTACACTTTTGTAAATAAGCTCTAAAACCAATATTAATGCTTGGGGAAGGTAAAATATAGGTTCCTAAGACACCTATTTTCGTTAGAGCTCTAAATATGAACATTTAGAATTTAATATTATTTAAATAAAAAAATGATTTTTGCCAAAAGGAGTGTTTTGAATAGATCTTAAAGGAACTTTGTTTTGATTAATCTACTTGTGTAAAAACAAAGTGTTTGAGCTATATTAAGAATCAAACATGAATCTTTACAAAGGAAACAAAAGCACTCACTTAAATATAAACTAATGAGTCTTTGAGGGCTTTGTTTGCATCTTCCTTTCTTTTCTTCCTTGGCTCATTGTTCTTCATAAAGGTGTGAGACATTGATAGCGTGCAACTTTGTAGGTGAATAATCTTTATTTCGGCTTTTCGATTTAGTCCACGTGTGATCAATTTAATGTGGCTATAACTTAAAACCATCAACTTAGTTAAATTACACATGATTAACGTTACTATTATTATCAAAACAAGATTAGTGACCATAAGGCCAACACCTTCGTCATCATAGATTGGTGGCAAATCCCCTAAGGACGGGAGTTGGCATTTGATTGTTAGAGTAAACCTCGTTCTCCTTGTAATTCCTTTTTATTGCGGTATATTTTAGGTCTTATTTTTAAGTCGGGAATTAATCCTAAATTCAAATGTATGATATGAATTACACCCTTAAGATATGTATTTTGGATCGAAGCCCTTATGAAAGGGTGAAGTCACATAGAGACATGTCTAGTATATGAAACCTATCCATTTTGTTGTATAAGTGGTGGATTCATAGCGAGTTTACCAAATTTTGATTCTTGATAGAGGATTTGTTATTGGCCATGGGTGGAACCCAAGTTTCTTCTTTCTCCATTTCCTAGCGTAATTGCATAGAACATAGCCTTAAGCAGATGACCTAAACCTATAAAGGATGACAGTAAATTTTTGGACCAAAGAACGTTGGGAAACTTAAGGTTTTTCCTCCCTTCTATGTAAGTCATCGATGTAACACCCGGTTTCCTTATCTCTTGCAAATCACGACCCATATCGCGTATAAAACAGAATTTGGCTTCAGATAGCTAAATTTGGGTTCTGTAAAGGTTGATATGGTTTGGAAACTTCCAACAAGTCATATTAACATATTTAAGTGTTTTATAATGACCATAAGTTATTTCGGGTGGCTCGGACGGATATCGGCTCAAAAATCACAAGTTTCGATCCTACGCAATTGATGATTTTTATCCGACTTTGGAAGACCATAACTTCTTCATACAAACTCCAAATGAGTCCTTGTTTTCGGATATGTATTTATCTCAATCCCCTCTACAACTTCCGTGTTTTGACCGAGACCCTATTCTAACTTCTTGATGCCCAAAAGCAGGTGCGAAGTTGAGCTGTTGACCAAAAACTGAAGGAGGCCAAAATATAACCATGTAGTCGACTACATGGTAGTTGCGGGAGTCAACTACATCATGTATTCAACTACATGAGGAGATGCAGTCGATTACATTGGGCTGGCGAGGTTTCTTATATATTTCTTCTCCTCCTTCCTTCCTCATTTCAACCAACCATCTTGAGAGCTCTTAGAGAGAGATTGAGGGGTTATCCTAGGGGATATTGTGAGATTACTCTATGCTTATTATCCCCCACCAAATCATCAACATCATCATCATCTCCCTCATCATCTTCATCCTCTCTCTCCTTTGGTTCACCATTGCTAGGGTTTTGGAAGCTTCAAATTGGGAGTTTTTGTATCTGTGCTTCTCCGGCTCAATTCTTCTGCAATACTTCGAGGGATTGACCCTCCTAAGGTGGAAACAGTACTAATTAAACCTCTTTTCAATTTATTATAACATATTTACACCAAACCAATCCAAACTTAGGGTTTTTCTATAAATGCATCATAACGGGGTTTTGGAATCAATGTTTCTTGATATTTAGTTTGATTTATACTTGATATGATTATAAATGATGTATTTTATGATAAGCCCCAATTTTTATACTGTTTTGGTAAGATTTGTACAAAACCCTTATGTACAGATACGATAGGGTACTGTGTACTCTAACACGCATACATACACTGCAATACTTGTTTTCAAAAGTAGGCTTCGGCCAAGATTTCTTTTATTGGCGATATTGTTGTTGTACTTTGACTGATAGTTTATATATTATGAGTTTTGTCACTTATTTGGCTAGTCCGTAACTATGCTGGGCAGGATTATGAGCTTTTATGTATAAACAAAGTGTTATGGTCTTAAGGGGAGGTCTATATAGAATTTATATACTATTAAAACTATATTATATTGGCCTTGGTGTCACAGTGATTGAAAGCTTATAGTGCCTCCCAAATCCATGATATTTTAACTGTGCCAATAGTTGACGGACCTGGCAGGCCTACTCTAAGTACAACAACAATACCATTGCGTGTTCTACGAAGTACATATATATACTTAACTATAATGGATATATATATATATATATCTACGAGTTATACCATTACATATGGAATGTATGTATTTACATTTCTACATCTGTTGGATTTTATATTCTTATGATTTCATTGATTTGATGAGTTTATTATTGTTTGGTATTGATTATCGGATGGCCACACCGTTCGTACTAGATAGATATTGGTTATTACCTATAGCGTATGCCTTGGTGGCTACGTGAGTATTATTGGTAGTGGCTGCGTGAGGTAGCGTATGCCTGTGTGCCTGCATGAGGCAGCGTCTAGGTGGACCTGGTAGGTGGTCCCTGCCTTGGGCAAAAGAAACCGAATTTGTCGGCTATCTCTGTGCATAGTAGATGTATGAAAATCCTAGACGTGAGGTGACATATGAGATTGATGCGATAGATCTAGTCGCGGTGTTGTGGCATATACAGTATGATGATGTATATGTATATACATATATTGCTTTTCTTATGCCTTAGGTTGGGGACATTAGATATAGATTTCATGAAAGAATTTTCGTACATTGGTTGCTTTATAAATGTATTGAATATGTTTATGTACTTATATTTGTATATACATAAATGAACGTATTTTACCCAGTGGCGACTTAATACAGAGAAGCAGCTTATAAACTAAATTTATTTTCATTAAATTGCATCGCATGGCATGCATGATTTCTAACCTATTTTTCCATACGAACCCTTATAATTCCCACTGAGCCCGTTAGGCTCACTCCTATTTTTCAAACTAGGTTTTGCAGTTGCTCCCGGGGATGGTGCATTTATGGAGTCTAGTAGCTCTGATGACCTCTGATTTCCAAAGTCGTTTGGGAACGACTGCTATCATATACTTTCCTTTAAATTGAAATCATGGTTCTGTACTGTATATATATATATATATATTACATATCATTTTGATTATTGTACTCTTAGAACATTGTTGTAGAACTATTTTATTTTGTATTGTGTCCTCAGTGGAGGCTTTGTATAAATGACTTTTCTTTAAATGTGGAGTATCTATTGGAAATGAATTAAATGTACATTTTAAACAGGTTTTGGTTTATCTATGTGAACGAACTCCACATGCCAAATTTTCTAAAATTACCGCTTTATGTAGAATTCCCTTTTTATGTAAGTTATGATTTTCAACTTATCACCCGTCGTCGCGTATGACACCGTGATTAACCGGGTCCCGGAGGTGAAATCCTCTCAACGGGATTTTGGGGCGTCACAAGTTGGTATCAGAGCTATAAGTTTAAAGTTTCCTCGTGGGATTCATGGGTAGATCCGAGATTAGGGGTGCGAACAGTTATAGTATTCCTCGAAAGATCGATACGCTCTCGTGTAATAGGATTCTACCGTTAGGATATTTGGAAAATGGGAGTATTGTGAAAGGAAATGTGGCTTGTCTTGGCTACGTCCATTCACAAAGTTCTTGATTAATTCTTTTGGCCTCTTTCTTAAATTATTTCAGTCATTGGCTCCTATATTGCCTGTTCCACATATGCGATTTGTGTTCGGGATTAGTTCTGCCACTAGGTGAGAAAAAGGCGACTGATGGATTATGTTATAGTCATCCGCCGGCCAACGGTTGACTATCAGATAAACCACCAGTCCACTACTGCTGACTGAGGTTAGAACGTGGCATACTCGTAGGAGAGTGGCTGCTAAAGTCCTATTCCCAGTGTTTACCCCATTGATTCTTCTTCGATTTTCTTAAGGGGTGAACCTAGTAGGTGGATGATCATTCCTCTATGTTTGTACGGCCGCGTTCGAACTTATAAGTCTAGTTATAAGAGAGAGAATATGTGGATTATTTCTAAATTGACTACTTTGATACGAGTAAACTTCTATGTTGTTCTAGAAATTATTTGGCTTGCGAGATCTCTTTGGTAAGATGACCATTTTATAGTGAGATGGTGAGCAAATTTTCTTGATAACCCACATAGAATGTATGAGAATGACCAAGTTTAGTCATGCATATGCTTATATCCTATCTCGTGGGTCTAGACTTGATATGGAATAATGAAGACTAGTACAGTTTAGTTGTGTATGCCTGTCAACCCTATCCTAAGAGTCTCGATTCGATGTGGATAATGTTTGAGCTTTCTTATGGGTGCCGATAACTCGTAGGTGATATTGGTTGTGGTATTCCTTGTGATACAAGGTAGATACCGGTGGTAAGACGTACTTTATATATATATATATTCTTTCAAGAATGAGCGGTTGAAGGTATTCATGTCCAAAGAAAAGTATTGAGTATGCTTATTTTATAATCAAACCCTCTTTTTGTTAACCAAGTGAGTTCAATTGGGAACGAGAACCCGTTTAGTGACCTTTGTATTCGACATATCTGTGTTATGCCTTGTTCCCTGAGTGATGGGGGAGAATCTTCAATAGTATCCACAAGGCATCTCACCCTTACTTGTTGCAGTCTTATCATTTCTTTCCAATAAGGAACCCACAACGAATCCGTTGGAAGCACAATTCTATTCCATTTTCGTTAGGGGGATCTCAATGACTTATCGATTCCATGTTAGGATGATTATTCCTTTTGTAAGCCTCTCACATTTGTTGATTATAGTGTATCTAAACCTTGAGAAATTGGCTTGTAAAGGGATAAAAAGTGAACTCCCTTGGTAAATCTTGAGGAAAAGTGTTTGTTTAACGATTATATCTTGTGGCAAAAGGGGATAGAACCCTTAATAGAACTCAATGCTCTTCTATATCATTTCCCTTATTATTTCTTAAGTGGAGTTTTGGGTACACATTCAAGTTGAATATGATTTCATCTATTCTAATAGAGAAGATTGGTTCAAATTACTCAATAATAGCATGGTGAAGTATCAATTGTGGCTTAGTGAACTAAGGATTTGAACTCTCCTCATACTAGAAAGGTGCAATGCCTCTGAGACATGAGGTGTACCATTGCTTAGCCCTTAATTAGATAGCAACAGTGAGATGAACAATTTTGAGAAATCATTTCCAACCTCCTATGTGGGCATCTAATTAGAGTGATGTGTATGCTAGTTGTAAAGCGAGTTTTCGCTAAAGGAGAAGTATGTGGCAAAAAATAATATTTTAAGTTGGAGTGAGTATCCTGGTAAGAATTTCTCCTACCTCATTTCAAGAATTCAGATGTTGATGAGGTAAGCATTTCAAGCTTGAGACATTCCTATTCCCTTCTTGATTCCAGTTTGGGATTTGAAGCGGTACTCCAGATTCAAGCCTTATTGATACCACGGGCAAACCCTTTAAGGAGGGGAGTCGACACTCGATTGAGGTAAGTCGACCTCATTTCTACCGCTATTCCCCTCTGTCTTGTAACTATATATATATATATATATTCGGGTGTGTCAAAGCTTGTTCTGGCCCGGGGGAAAACAGTCTGAATTATTCTATTGGGTATGAGTTACATCCTTGGAGGGGTATGAACTCTCCTAAGATCATGCTTGCGTACAACGAGTCTATTACTTTCGCTCTGTGTATAGTGGTTTCCCCAAGAGATTTTTATGAGATGTGTTTTTATTGCCTGTTAAGGGGGAGACAAGGTAAGATCCTATAAATTTCTTCTATTGGAAATGCTATGCATGACAGATGCATTACGAGGAAATCCTTACAGTTGGATTCGCTAGTATAACTACCACTTGTATTTTGAAACGACCTCCTAAGAAATTGAATTTTGAATTTTATGAATTATTATGATTCATCTTTTAGAAATTGACCTGTGCATTTTCCTTATTTACTCGTTTCGAATAGATAGAATTGGAATCCAGTTTGAATTTTAAGCAGGGTACGAAATTTGATTTCCATGCTCAAAAGTTAATGATTTTGGTCCGGTGCCTCTAACTTTTAGTGAAGTTATCTATCTACTAGCTAGATAACACCATAGTTATCTTAATCAAATTGGGAGATAGAGGTTAGCCATGTACCGTGTATACATCTAGCCATCAAATTTCGGGACCACCAATCACTCTATAATTCCTTGGAGGTGATACCTTTTTGTGAGTAATGAGACTCTGAAAACCCTTTCGTATTCGAAACTTAGTGTCACCTAAGAATCTATGTGAGGATAACTCTAGATGGAACTTCAATCACCCCGTATTTTGATATGAACACCCCAAGTTCCTTGAGTTAGAAATTTCTAAAGCCATTAAGAGGCGGATTTTGAACATAGTGCCTTTATCGAGTTGAAGAACGTTGTAGGTGGAAACTGAAGTAGTGAAGATATGATGGTTGCATTGCCCGATAAGTTGGATGAGAGAAAGAGACTATAGGATGAAAGTTCTATCATCCGCTACTTCATTCTTGTGTATCGGTGGTTGAAAACCCTCGTGTTTGATCAAGTATCACTTTCCATTGAAACTCTTAAAGAGGTTGTGGTTTGTGAGAGAGAATGAATTAGATAACTTTAGTTATGAGGTTTTTCTTCTTCATCGTTTGATAAGATGATTCCTCTTGTTCTGATCCTCGAGTTCAGAATCTTTCTTCATTGGCTATTGTAGTTTTCTCTTTTAAGGAAGGGCAGCTATGTAGAATTCAGAACCACTTGTACATTGGGTTTATAGCTATCCAATGGGAATTTCAAGGACGAAATTTATTAAGAAGGGGAGATTGTAACACCCGGTTTCCTTATCTCTTGCAAATCACGACCCATATCGCGTATAAAACTGAATTTGGCTTCGGATAGCCAAATTTGGGTTTTGTAAAGGTTCATATGGTTTGGAAACTTCCAACAAGTCATATTAACATATTTAAGTGTGTTATAATGACCATAAGTTATTTCGGGTGGCTCGGACGGAAATCGGCTCGAAAATCACAAGTTTCGATCCTACGTGATTGATGATTTTTATCCGACTTTGGAAGACCATAACTTCTTCATACAAACTCCAAATGAGTCCCCATTTTCGGATATGTCTTCATCTCAATCCCCTCTACAACGTTCTTGTTTTGGTCGAGACCCAATTCTAACTTCTTGATGCCCAAAAGTAGGTGCGAAGTCGAGCTGTTGACCAAAAATTGAAGGAGGCCAAAATATAACCATGTAGTCGACTACATGGCAGTTGGGGGAGTCAACTACATGAGGAGATGCAGTCGACTACATCAGGCTGGTGAGGTTTTTTATATATTTCTTCTCCTCCTTCCTTCCTCATTTCAACCAACCATCTTGAGAGCTATTAGAGAGAGATTGAGGGGCTATCCAAGGGGATATTGTGAGATTAATCTATGCTTATTAACCCCCACCAAATCATCAACATCATCATCTTCATCCTCTCCTTCCTTTGGTTCACCATTGCAAGGGTTTTGGAAGATTCAAATTGGGAGTTTTTGTATCCGTGCTTCTCCGGCTCAATTCTTTTGCAATACTTCGAGGGATTGACCCTCCTAAGGTGGGAACAGTACTAATTAAACCTCTTTTCAACTTATTATAACATATTTTCACCAAATCAATCCAAACTTATGATTATAAATGATGTATTTTATGATAAGCCCTAATTTCTATACTATTTTGGTAAGATTTGTACAAAACCCTTATGTACGGATATGATAGGGTACTGTGTACTCTAACGCGCATACATACACTGCAATACTTGGTTTCAAAAGTAGGCTTCGGCCAAGATTTCTTCTATTGGCGATATTGTTGTTGTACTTTGACTGACAGTTTATATATTATGAGTTTTGTCACTTATTTGGCCAGTCCGTAACTATGCTGGGCAGGATTATGAGCCTTTATGTATAAACAAAGTGTTATGGTCTTAAGGGGAGGTCTATATAGAATTTATATGCTATGAAAATTATATTATATTTGGCCTTGGTGCCACAGTGATTGAAAGCTTATTGTGCCTCCCAAATCCATGATATTTTAAGTACGCCAATAGTTGACGGACCTGGCAGGCCTACTCCAAGAACAACAACAATACCATTGCGTGTTCTACAAAGTACATATATATACCTAACTATGATGGATATATATATATATATCTACGAGTTATACCATTACATATGGAATGTATATATTTACATTTCTACATCTATTGGACTCTATATTCTTATGATTTCATTGATTTGATGAGTTTATTATTGTTTGGTATTGATTATTGGATGGCCACACCGTTCGTACGAGATAGATATTGGTTATTACCTATAGCGTATGCCTTGGTGGCTACGTGAGTGTTATTTGTAGCCTTTGTGGCTGCGTGAGGTAGCATATGCCTGTGTGGCTGCGTGAGGTAGCGTCTAGGTAGACCTGGTAGGTGGTCCCTGCCTTGGGCAGAAGAAACCGAGTTGCCGGCTATCTCTGTGCATAGTAGATGTATGAAAATCCTAGACGTGAGGTGACATATGAGATTGATGCGATAGATCTAGTCGCGTGTTGTGGCATATACAGTATGATGATGTATATATATACATATATTGCTTTTCTTATGCCTTGGGTTTGGGACATTAGATATAGATTTCATGAAAGAATTTTCGTACATTGGCTGCTTCATAAATGTATTGAATAAGTATATATACTTATATTTGTATATACAAAAAGGACTGTATTTTACCCAGTGGCGACTTAATACAGAGAAGCAGCTTATAAACTAAATTTACTTTCATTAAATTTAATCGCATGGCATGCATGATTTTTAACCTATTTTTCCATACGAACCCTTATAGTTCCCACTGAGCCCATTTGGCTCACTCCCATTTTCCAAATCAGGTTTTGCAGGTGCTCCCGGGGATGGTGCATTTATGGAGTCTAGTAGTTCTGACGACCTCTGATTTCCAAAGTCGTTTGGGAACGACTGTTATCATACTTTCCTTTAAATTGAAATCATGGTTCTGTACAGTATATATATTACATATCCTTTTGATTGTTGTAATCTTGGAACATTGTTGTAGAACTATTTTATTTTGTATTGAGACCTTAGTGGAGGCTTTGTATAAATGACTTTTCTTTAAATGTGGAGTATCTATTGGAAATGAATTAAATGTACATTTTAAACAAGTTTTGGTTTATCTATATGAACGAACTCCACATGCCAAATTTTCTAAAATTACCGCTTTATATAGAATTCCCTTTTTATGTAAGTTATGATTTACAACTTATCACCCATCGTCGCGTACAACACCGTGATTAACCGGGTCCCGGAGGTGAAATCCTCTCAACGGAATTTCGGGGCGTCATAATCGATGTATGGAATAATTGTAAATTCTTAAGTGCTTATAGTCGATTGGTTTGTGAGCCTTATGTGTAGCCTGGGTACTATTCCTTACCATCACTCTAAATATTTGAGGCAACACCTTACAGAGAGCATAGCCTAAACAACATAGTGATTACTAGATACTTCCTTCCATAATGCTTCATCGATTGAGTTCAAGTTCTCTGCGGGTACTTATGAGGAATAATTCCATTCCTTCTGTTGATAGCTGTGAGAACCATGTTCTCGACGCTGAATCCTCGTGGCGGCTATTCCTCAAGTTTCTTAGTTTGTTGGAAAATAGTTCATTTTATTATAAAGAAATGTGGTGATATGTAAAAGAAATCAGAGTTGCCATTTTGTTTTATTAACCAAACAAAATTGCATGTTAAAAAGGAACATTTATGGATTAAACGACTTCTTAAATACAATTAGTGTGAAACCAATTGATTAGAAAGTTCGGGGATTAAATTATAATTCGGGAAGGTGTTAGGCAACCAATTCGCCCTTTCGGTCTCTGAGTAGGTTATGCGTGTAATTATAATCGAAGATTTGCATGCTTATTGATGTTTTCGCATATCGATCCATAATTTTAGGAAAACGAAATTTTGAGGTGAGGAGAGAAAGCATGGCTTCGAATTTCACCCTTTGATTTTAGAAATCGATGTGTGTACGATTTGAAAAATTATTTTGATAATGATATATAGCAAAACAGGTGTTTTTGGTAAAGATTAGGGCTTTTTAGAAGTTAATTCAATTTGAAATCGGATATCCGACAATCCTCGATATTCGTTCATCAACAGTGTATCACAGTTTAAGAATTTAAACCTACATTGATGAATCTAGTACTCTCATATTGGATACTTAGGTAAAAACCGCGATTTATAGATTAAACCGGGTACAAATGCATACTGATTCCTTCGTGGAACGAGACTGATAAAATCGAGATTTTGTTAAATTAACTTATAAAAATATGTTTAAAAATGGTTATAGCTTTGGTTTTGTAAACAAAGTTTAAACATGAAATCTGGACTGATTTTGAGAAAAACAACAATTTTTACATGCGATTGATCAATTATAACTAATAAAATAAAGACATATAAATAAATAAAGCCGGATTGTGATAAAAAAAATATCTGAGAGCCTTGAAAAAAGTAGCATACTATTTTATAGCACTATTCCCGAAGTGTTAGAGCTGTCTGATGCTCCAAATGAGGTGACTGCAAGTGTATTTATATCTAAAAGATATTTTTGGGCCAGGTTGGGACCTTTTTTCGTGTGGACAAATGGCCTGGGGCCATTTGTCCACACGACAAACACTATTCATTCAATACGGTTTTTGCTGTATCGGCCAAATAGTTTATTGGATTAATCTAATTTTTAGTAAATTGTTCCCCATGATAAAACCTATCTACTAACCAAATTTGAGCTCATTTGGACTTTGAAAAGGCCTATGTTTGTTAACCCGAAGTAAATTTTCAATTTTTTGAATTCCTGGAGATTTCGCTATCGGATCAAGCTAATTTTTTAGTATGTTACTCCTTGTGGCACTATATAACAACCTTCAAAGTTTGAGGATGATAAGAAATCAGTTAGTTTTATTTTACAAGTTTCCACAAGATTGATGGACCTCCTCCTCCAACTTCAACTAGTTCAAGTCCATCTCAAGATTGCACTTCCCACTAACAGGTAAAATCCCCTCACTCGATTCTAATATAATCTAGATAATCTTCTGAAATAGGATAAACAGAGTAAATCAATCAATTTAAAAAAATAAAGTAAACTAACCATTCCAGATCCAACAATTTAAAACACAAAATTGCAAAATTGAAAGTAAATCAATTTCCTAAGCAAACAAAGTAAACTAACCATAAAGTCTAAATAATAAATTTTTTAAATTAGGGCAAAGCAAAAAAAGGGAAAAAGAAATACCTCACAGCAACAAAGACAATGGCGTGGTGGAGATGGAGATGGAGCGATGGTGTGCTGGCGTGGAAGTGCGGTGACGTGGTGGAGCAATGGCGTGGTGGAGATACAGCGATAGCGTGCTTGAGATGGTGGATCGGGGTTGTGTTGGAGAGAGGTCTGAAAGGAGGCGTGGTGTTGTGTTGGAGATCGATGGAGCTGAAAAAAGGGAAGGAGAAGAGATCGTGAGTCTGAGATCGAAGAGGGAATGGAATAAGAATGAAAATTTTGGGGAAAGTTTAATTTTATGGGATTTATCAATAAAGATAAATAATTATTCAATTTTAAATAATAATATTAAACACTCGGTAACGATTTTTTAGAATTACTGAATATTTTAATTTCCGTTACTGCACTAAATATATAAGCATAAGTTATTAAATAAATTTAGTAATGGGCATTTTTAAGTCTGTAACGGGCTTTACTCGTTGCGGGCTAGTAACGGACATAGTGCGTTACTGATAAAAAAATCGACCGTTACTAATTTGCTATTTTGGTGTAGTGAGATATTATTGTTCACCTATATATGTACATACACTTAGGTGGTATATATATAAGGAAACTTATTTATGTATTAATAAGCTTAATTAATGACCATGTACGGGGATGAGGAGTTGTGAATGTGTATCTCTAATTGGTATGTGAGATGGGATATGTGTATAGTATGTTTGCAAAAGGTGTATGAGATATATATAGACGCCATTAGATTGTTAATACCATAACTTTGGTAGGAACCATGAATTTAGCAATAATCTTATTTTTGAACATATCTACATACTTAGTAAATGGTGGGTTGATGTATACATCAGTTACCAAAGAATATGAAGATTATATCCATGGCACACCTACACTATTTTACAAAATCCTAATTCATTTGTTGGAATTATCCAAGTCGCACGTGGATATAATTGAATAATGGTATTAATCCCTAATGGCGTGTCTATATTAAATATCCCACACTAAAGTAATTCTTGTGGTCATCGATTCTACGTACTTAACATCAATAAGGATTTTGGTTATCCATATAGCACGTACATGTCTCAATCTGAGATGAGATATACTTGAGATATCTATGTATATGTGATATATGCATATTTTAAGTACATAATTGATTGATATCTATAATTTACCTGATATGTGATACTATCGTAAATCATGTTATTTTGAGTACGAACGGGCCTTTGGTAGACAGAGATACTCTTAAGATATATACGATATGTATATGTATGTATGTGTGTGACGCATACCTCTTATCAGTCTATTCTTTTAGGAATACTTCCTCTATTATTGTTTTGATTCTTAAGGCACTAGTGGTCTATGGGGTTGACCTAGCCTTGGCGGCTACATACCCTAGTCCATGTAGAGGGACCCCGCTTTTAGAGCGGCATACTCTATGGTCCGTAGGGGGACCCCGCGATGTGGCATACCCTACACCATCTAAGTGGTCCACGAGGGGGACCCAGCCTTGGGGGCTGCATACCCTAACCTTGGGGGCTTAAATCTAGATTGTAGTGCACTGTAGAGTAAAATCCTAGATGTTAGATGTTGATACGAGATGAGCTAGTGAACGAGATTAGTACCTATATTTGTTTTACCACTATACTTCTCTCATGCCTTTATTTGTATGATATATTTCCGTATTTTGGTTTATCATACTTGGGAAATGTATATACCTTAGTTATTTACATTTACGTATAACTTGGTAGTACTTTTGGATACTTGTTTTATCTTGTTTTCAAGGATGGGATAGTACTTAGTATGCATTGCATGAAAAATGGTTTTCATTGCATAAATATATATATATATATATATAAAGAGTATATAAATGGTATATGTATATGGTCATAACAAAACTGCTTTCATTATGAAGCATCATCACATACATGGTTTTAGAATTTATTTTGTATACTCAAACCTTATAGTTTCTACTAAGCCCGTGTTTGGCTCACTCCCATTTTCCAACAGTTTTGCAAGTACTGTTTGTATTATTCAATTGTATTCATTTCAATTAGGAATTATACATATTTATTACCATTAGTACTGTTTGTATTATTCAATTGTATTCATTTCAATTCATATGATTTGTAAAGGCCTTTTTTTTAAAATTTGGGACCTCGTTGGAGGAACTGCCTTGTATTGGTTTATTGATTTTTATTTGACTTGAAGTTGTGGAGTTAATGCTTTAAATAAACTTTATTTTCATATTTAAAGGTTCGGTTTTGTTGAAAATGCGAACTCCAGATGCCGAAATTTTTTGAAAAATGTGGCCTTATATGTAATTTTCTATTATATCAGTCTCACGCCATGCATTACAAACCCGCCGTCACGTACGACAGAGTGATTAACTAGGCTCCGGTGGTATAAAACTCATAACAGAATTCGGGGCGTCACAGTCACAGCCTATCCAATCTAGAAAACCACATGTGAGGTATATTCTTGGTAAAATAAACACCACAACGGGTGAAGCAACGTTGAGAGTCAATTAATTATGTTTGGCTTGGGATGTTATGTCAATGTTCAATAGATCTTTTAAACTCGTACCCTTATTTATTTAATGTTCCTTAGAAATCAAAAAGGTTGATAATGGATATTTTCTTTATTCTTGATAAAGATTACATGTAGAAAGCCTTATGTGTCAAGGATTTCATCGTTCATTCTTTCTGAAGTAAAGCGGATATTGTATAAACCCCCTTTACTGTAGATTTTACATTCTTGGACCGTTGATATTCTCTTAAGGAAGAGAGAAAACGAGCGCAATTCGAGGATTGCTTTTGTCATGAATATTCCCATGTAAATTTCGAGGACAAAATTTCTTAAGAATGGGAGATTGGAATACCCCATTCTTCCATTTTCGAGTTAATCTTTCTCTTAAGCCCGATGAAGGCCTAACATCCATTAAAGCATGAACTTTTGATTTCTGACCCTTCTTAGTTATTCCAATACTTCTAGAATATCATCATAGTTCTATTAAGTTTATGAGAATGATCATTTCATAATTCGGGTGTTCCGAATTCAAATCGAGATGTTAATCACATATTTTCACTTTATGCGATGTCTTAATTTTAGCCAACTTTGAGTTATCATAACTTCTCCGTTCTTAGTCCAATTAAGCCCCTGTTCGCACCTATGTTTAGGTTTTGATACAATCTACAAATTTTGTGTTTTGACCAGAAGTTAATTCACACTCCACGTAGGTCAAAACAGCGTGCGAAGTAGGCCAGTTAGCAAAATTTGATTGTTTGGTAACGTCGTGGCAAAGCGCAGTCTTGGAAAAATTTATGGGAATTATCCATCCATAATTTGAGAAAACTTCCTCTTAGGAAGTTGTAGATATTTGAATTATCTTTCCGTGGCCATAAAGATTACCCAAATCGGAGTTCCGAGCAAAACGTTATAAGCAAAATGCGAACAGTGCACCAGAGCGAAAAATGCAAAGCGCGGACCAGTGTGGTCTTTTTGTAGACCATCCGGCAGTATACCTGGGCCCTTTTTATGCACTTTAAAGCGTTATTTTCACCCCCATTTGTCCCATTTTCAACCCAAAGCCCTAGATCTTTCTAGAGAGAAGCGAGAGCTCATTTGAGAAGATTTTTGGAGGGATTTCTACTCATTCTTCATCCCCGAAACAAGATCACTCCTTCATCATCTTCATCCTCTTCATTTTCTTTCTCCTCCATTGTTGGAGCTTAAAACACGAAATTGGGAATTTTTTATTCGAAGACTCTTGGCTCGATTCGGCCCTCTAAGCTTGACGATCTAGCTTCATAGAGGTAGGAATCTAGTACTAAAACTTAATTTTAACTTATTAACGTTTGATTGTGATTTCATCACAAGTTTATACCAAAACCTAACTTATACACATGGGTTTTAGGGATTTATGTTGAAACCTCATGTTAAAGCCGGAATTGATGATTCAAATAGTTCATATATAGACAGAATGTTTAATATGAGATTTCTTTCGTCGATTATATGTAGAACTTATAGTTCATTTATGAAAAAAAAACCATGTATATGGAACAATTACTATTTGTGAGAATCCGTAAATGCGACCCCCGGGTCTCGCTCCCCTTGTTGGGCGTCTGGAACGTCGGAACGGATCCCGTCGTACCATTTGCTTCGATCAGTGTTGGTGATTCATATCGGATGTCTTTCTATCCTATTTCTAGATACAAGGGGGTTCGTTCAGAGTCGTCAGTACGTTTTACAAGAAAACAGACAAAATGGTTGTGTAAGAGGAAAGGCTACAGATAAGCCTTTCTTTACACATTTGTCTGCGAAACCAAGATTCTATAGGGTTCGGAAACTATATTACGGTTTAGGAAGGTGTTAAGCACCCATTCCGCCCTTTCGGTCTCTTGTGGTCTTATACGTTTATTTTATGTTGAAAAACTTGGATGCTTTTACTGACAGTCTACTACTTTCCAAGTGAAAAACCCTAATTTCTGGGAAAAAGCGGGGAAAGGGATAAAAACCTTTGTGTTTCGAGATCCGATGTTTTTATTATTGAAAGATGTAAATACAAATGACAAAAACCTTTTATTTTGAAAGAGTGTTCCGTATTATTTCCTCAGATAATGATGGCTTTCTCGTGTTGTGATTACTTTTCTAAAAGTTCGGATTTTGTATCGGGACTAATTTAATGTGGAACTAGAACTCTTTGAGGGGAGTTTTATCAGACACGTCGCAGTCTATAGAAAAGACAGGATATGTTGATTTTAATTCCTAGATAAGTCTTATCAGTCCGGGTTTTGAAAACAGAATTTTATCCTGATGATAATGTACTTATTCTTCTGATTTTGGAAATGGTTTTATCAGGGTCTTTTGTTTTGAAAACAGTAGACTACTTTGTAACTTGGCAATAAGTTTATTCAAATAAAACGTGGACTAAACAACAGGAGTAAAACAAGTACACAGATATATAATTTAAATACTAGAAGAGATTTTCTTTACCTTCCCGACGAGAATAATAATAATAATAATAATAAGAAAGAAAATATAATGTGGCAGAGAGATCTCTGGCGATAATGATCTTTTCCTTTTTCAGATATTTCCGAGAATGCGATTCCAGAGACGGGACACGTCGAGTGTCGGGGATAGATTCGATAACTCCTCAGAAATAAGATTATAACAGAAAATACTTGACGAAAGATTAGAAAATCAGATCTTAGCCAATAATTCTTCAATTCCAAGTTGCTGCCCCTGAACCCTTGGGGGTGTTGGCCTATTTATAGTGGTGGGAAGAGTATGTTGCGCGAAATTTCCCAAAAAGGGGCATATGTCGCGCGACATTGTGTCCAATGTCGCGCGACAAACAGCTGAAGTGATGTTTCTGACAGACTAATTTGTCAGAGAGTGGATGGTCGGGGTCAGAGGGGTTTGTCGTGCAACAATGGAGTGATTGTCGCTCGACATACTGATATGTCGAGCGACAATCCCACTTAAAAACAAGTTTGTTGGCCAACAAACCCTTTCGGGGTAGTTTCAGGTGCTCGGGTGGGTCCCGGACTCCAAAAACAGTAGTTCTTGTAAGTCGTTAGGGTTCTTGCGAGGGTCACAGATCGGGGTGTCTCACACCCTCTAGACTCAAGCTCCTTGCTTGCAAGGAATTGAGGCGACTGGAAGAGACCATGATCCATGACTCCCGCAAGAACTCTAAGGAAGTGTGCGTATGCAAAAAGTGTGAGTGCCTTCGGAGAGGGCTTTGTGTTTGGTTTTGCCTCCGGAGAGGGCTTTTGTTACCTCATTGCCTCGTTTAAGGACTTTTATTTGATCCACTCGCCTCAGATGGGAGGACTACCATTGCTCCATTAGCCTCAGATGGGAGGACTACCTTTTGTTCCACTTTGCACCTCAGGCTGGAGGACTACCATTGCACCACTGTGCCTCCCTGGGAGGGCTTTATTCTTCTCGCCTCATGTGGGAGGACTACCATTGCTACACTGTGCCTCTCTGGGAAGGCTTCGCCTCATGTGGGAGGACTACCATTGCTACACCGTGCCTCTCTGGGAGGGCTTTTCGCCTTAGGTGGGAGGACTACCATTGCTACACTGTGCCTCTCTGGGAGGGCTTTTGTTCTGTAAAAAAGAAAGAAAATTGCCTCTGGGAGGGCTTTTGTGAGTATTTTTGCCTCTGGCGAGGGCTTTGTGCTTGTGATTTGCCTCTGGCGAGGGCTTGTGTTGTACTCTGGTGAATTTGTTTGTTGTCTCTCTTAGACTGCTAGAGTGAGAGAGAGAAATTTTTGCGAGGGTGAAAAGAGCTTATCGAGGTCTAATATTTATCTGGATGTCCATTTTCCTGTATCGTTCTGAACTTTACTCTCATGTTTTTCTCGAGTGAGGATACTTCTCTTAGAAGGCAGTTTTCGGACTTCTTTTTGCTCTCCGCAGAGTGATGATTCGAGGTTTTCCAAACCATCTCTTCTGTGTCGTGCTGAAAAGAAAATTTGTTTGAAAGTTCAATCTCTGATCTCTATTCTCTTTTTAGTTTTCTCTTTTGGTGGGCCCACATCGTATTCTGTTTTTTGATGCCCTTATATCTCCCTCTTTTGGGAAAGACTTTTCCTGGCCTTCTTTGTTTTTGATCAGGAGTCTTTTTTGTCCCTTCGTCGTGATTAGGAGCCTTACTCACCCAAAACGAAGCCCTGAGCCGGTTTTGGCCTAGCTATCACTTTTGGTGTGGCTCTCCCTGTCACTCTGCATTTCTGTTTCTCTCGCTCGCTTTGAGCGCTCATGCGGGTTCTTTTTCTTTTCTACTCTTTCAATTTTTTCTATTCCCGTCTTATCTTGATATTTTGCTTTTCCTCCTTGATGGTCTCGGTCCTTTTGGGAGATCAAAGATTACTTTTAGCCGTTGTATTTCGTCCTCGCATTTTCGGAGAGATGATTTAAAAGTCTTTTCCTCGAATTTTCATCCTGGGTGTGCGGTATTTAGCAACTTTTTCGAAAACTATTTCTCTGAAGTACCCATGCCGGAGATAAAATGAGACAAAGGTCAAAAAATCAGGGGAGGGGACCAGTATGTCGCGCGACATTTCGGTACAGAGCTCATTGTCGCGCGATAATGAGTCTGTTTGTCGCGCGACAAACTGGTGTATTATATATGCCCTTTGCTGAGCTCATTCCACCTCATTCTTTTCTTTCTCTTTCTCTCTCTAGCTCTCTTTCTCTCTTCTCTCAAGCGCAGAAGCCCTACCGCTTTCCTGATTTTCTGACTTTCTCACTACTCTTTATATACACAGATGGACCCTACTCAGCCTGATAGACTGGAGGGTGACCAGGAGGAGGTCACCTTTACCGACGCTCAGGGCGTTCTTCGATGCAGCCCTCATCATGATGACTGGGAGGACCTTCACTGGTATGGCGAGGATGGGGTGGACCGCGGTCGGGCGGTGGTTTACCGAGATGTTACCAGGGCTACTCCAGTCCCGGATGTTCCGTGGCTCTTAATGGAGCCTGTTTCTCATGAGATCCGTCGACGGTCTCTGGTATGTTTTCTTGGAATTCCTTTCTTTCGTGTGTTTATTCGTTCTATTATTTCTGTCGTTTCCTGTGATACCTCTTAGGTTTTGAAAAAATTACATATTTTTACCCCTATAATCTTATAACTCTCATAATTACACCAAAGTACCCTCAGGTTTGGAAAATTACATAATTTTACCCTTATAACCCTATATCTCTCATAATTACACCAAAGTACCCTAAGGTTTGGAAAATTACATAATTTTACCCTTATAACCCTATATCTCTCATAATTACACCAAAGTACCCTCAGGTAAGGAAAATTACATAATTTTACCCTTATAACCCTATAACTCTCATAATTACACCAAAGTACCCTGAGGTTTGGAAAATTACATAATTTTACCCTTATATCCCTATAACTCTCACAATTACAGCAAAGTACCCTCAGGTTTGGAAAATTACATAATTTACCCTTATAACCCTATAACTCTCACAATTACACCAAAGTACCCTCAGGTTTGGAAAATTACATAATTTACCCTTATAACCCTATAACTCTCATAATTACACCAAAGTACCCTCAGGTTTGGAAAATTACATAATTTACCCTTATAACCCTATAACTCTCATAATTACACCAAAGTACCCTCAGGTTTGGAAAATTACATAATTTACCCTTATATCCCTATAACTCTCATAATTACACCAAAGTACCCTCAGGTAAGGAAAATTACATAATTTTACCCTTATAACCCTATATCTCTCATAATTACACCAAAGTACCCTCAGGTAAGGAAAATTACATAATTTTACCCTTATATCCCTATAACTCTCATAATTACACCAAAGTACCCTCAGGTTTGGAAAATTACATAATTTTACCCTTATAACCCTATATCTCTCATAATTACACCAAAGTACCCTCAGGTTTGGAAAATTACATAATTTACCCTTATAACCCTACATCTCTCATAATTACACCAAAGTACCCTCAGGTTTGGAAAATTACATAATTTACCCTTATAACCCTATAACTCTCATAATTACACCAAAGTACCCTTAGGTTTGGAAAATTACATAATTTTACCCTTATATCCCTATAACTCTCATAATTACACCAAAGTACCCTCAGGTTTAGAAAATTACATAATTTACCCTTATAACCCTATAACTCTCATAATTACACCAAAGTACCCTCAGGTTTGAAAAATTAAATAATTTACCCTTATAACCCTATATCTCTCATAATTACACCAAAGTACCCTCAGGTTTGGAAAATTACATAATTTACCCTTATAACCCTATAACTCTCATAATTACACCAAAGTACCCTCAGGTTTGGAAAATTACATAATTTTACCCTTATAACCCTATAACTCTCATAATTACACCAAAGTACCCTTAGGTTTGGAAAATTACATAATTTTACCCTTATATCCCTATAACTCTCATAATTACACCAAAGTACCCTCAGGTTTGGAAAACTACATAATTTACCCTTATAACCCTACATCTCTCATAATTACACCAAAGTACCCTCAGGTTTGGAAAATTACATAATTTACCCTTATAACCCTACATCTCTCATAATTACACCAAAGTACCCTCAGGTTTGGAAAATTACATAATTTTACCCTTATAACCCTATAACTCTCATAATTACACCAAAGTCCCCTCAGGTTTGGAAAACTACATAATTTACCCTTATAACCCTATAACTCTCATAATTACACCAAAGTACTCTCAGGTTTGGAAAATTACATAATTTACCCTTATAACCCTATATCTCTCATAATTACACCAAAGTACCCTCAGGTTTGGAAAATTACATAATTTACCCTTATAACCCTATAACTCTCATAATTACACCAAAGTACCCTCAGGTTTGAAAAATTACATAATTTTACCTTTATAACCCTATATCTCTCATAATTACACCAAAGTATCCTCGGGTTTGGAAAATTACATAATTTACCCTTATAACCCTATAACTCTCATAATTACACCAAAGTACCCTCAGGTTTAGAAAATTACATAATTTACCCTTATAACCCTATATCTCTCATAATTACACCAAAGTACCCTCAGGTTTGGAAAATTACATAATTTACCCTTATAACCCTATAACTCTCATAATTACACCAAAGTACCCTCAGGTTTGGAAAATTACATAATTTTACCCTTATAACCCTATATCTTTCATAATTACACCAAAGTATCCTCGGGTTTAGAAAATTACATAATTTACCCTTATAACCCTATAACTCTCATAATTACACCAAAGTACCCTCGGGTTTGGAAAATTACATAATTTTACCTTTATAACCCTATAACTCTCATAACTACACCAAAGTACCCTCAGGTTTGGAAAATTACATAATTTTACCCTTATAACCCTATATCTCTCATAACTAAACCAAAGCACCCTCAGCTTTTGGAAAATTACACAATTTACCCTTATAGCCCCATAGGTTACTTATATCTATATCTCCGTTTTGCCTGCAGTGGGTCGATCGCGATTGGGGCTCTCCCAACATTATTTCCTTAGAGTGGCGATAGGCACCAGCCCCTATCCAGGAGTTGCTCCTTGCGACTCCATTTGGTCCTTTATCGATGCCCTCCCGGAGCGGGTATCTAGGGAGGCTATGTTGGTGTCGGCTCTGGCCTGCCACTGGTGGGACACCACTCATACCTTCCACTAGAGTTGGGGGGAGATGACGATGACCCCCTTGATTTATTTACCTTGACCGGGATTCCTTCAGGGGGAGTCCCTGTACAGATCGATGTCCCCTTGCATCTGACAGCAGAGGGCATTGTTGGCCGACAGAGAGAGCCCGGTTAGTTGCTTTAGGGGTGCCGATAACCCGTCAGGAGGCGCGCCAGTATGCCCGCTTCCTTCTTTTATTGACGCTCCATGATCTGTTCGAGGCCCATGGGGGGGACACGGCCCATCTCTAGTGGCTGCCCTATCTCCGAGATTTCAGCATCATGTTCGACTACGACTAGGGCGGTTTTATTCTTGATGTCCTTTACGATGCTATGGACCAGGTTTCCCGTCATTTGGCCTTGAACCTCAAGGGTTTTTCTTTGCTGTGGGAGGTATATACTTTTGTCCCTTATCTGTGCTTTTGGTCTTTTGCATTTTATCAGCTGCTTGTTGCTAATGTTCTCTATGTCCTTTTTCAGAGTTGGTTTGTGGCCTATACTCATTTAGGTCGCGCCCAGGTGGATCTCCTCGTTGAGAACGAAGACCAGTTTCCCTTTCTCCGCCGATTCATCGCGAGGAACTACATGGCTCCTTATGTGTATCGGACTCGGGAGACTGGAGTTGCCGCGGTCCACGACCTGTTAGAGGAGCATGTAAGTACTTTAGTGTTCTTTCTTTTTAAATAGATAAATGGTAAATAAAATATAAATAAATAAAGATAAAAAAAAATTGTTCAGATTGAGTGGGCCCCCATGGGTGATTTGGGTCTCCACTTTGGATATGGCCTTGCTTTGACTGCCTTGAGGACCAGGCGGCTTATCAGAGATGAGTACGGCCTCCACTTCTACTTGGGTGAGAGAGTTATTAGCCAGCATACACCGGCCCAGTGGCCCCGAGTTCCACTATTTTTGCCGATTCTGATGAGACAGATGGGTGAGATTGACCCGGTAACGGTGCAGGCATTGGTTGAAGAGCTTGGTTTTCAGACATTCATCGAGGAGGGAGATTATACTGTCTTTGCTGCCCGTTACTTAATGAGGGAGCCGAAGGGGACTCGGGGATGAGTCTTCTACGAGAGATACCGGGCGTTGGGCGGTGACCCCAACTATATACAAGGACAGACTCATTTGACCCGGACGGTTCCCGGTCAGCTACCGCCTGTCCCTGATCAGAGGGACAACATTTTGGACTCTGACGATGATGACCCTGAGGGAGAGAGGGACGTCCCTGCCGGTGCTGAGGGAGGCGATGATAGGCCCGAGGGAGGTGATGATAGACCCGAGGGCGATTAGGGAGGTGGGACAGTGGCTGTTCCAGAGCAGCCTCCTCAGACGACTCTTATGGAGGAGCAGCCTGCTGAGGGTTTTGAGTTCCCTACCGGTCCGTCAGCATCTCCGGGGGCCATTTTTGAGGCTACTGAGGCTGCTGAGAGAGAGGGAGCAGCTTTTTTTGAGCGGTCCTGGGAGCCTGCAAACCTCGGGGTTGACTATGAGCAGTTTGGGCAGACCCCTCCTGCTGCTGCAACCACTCCTTCTAGCGGGGTCTCGCTTCTGAGAGCGACGGCCGTTGTGGATCCTCCGGACGTCCGTACTTATGCTACACTGACTCCGCTTCCGTCAGTCGCTATGGGCCCTCGGACCCCATCTCCAGGTCTCGAGGATTCTTCTTTCCGGCCTCCTCTGTTCCCGATCCGCGAGGAGGGTGGGTCCACTTCTGCTGCTGTACTGGCGGGTTCGTCTGTTCATCCGATAGACCTGCCGTCTTTTCCCTGGGATATCTCTTATGTTGGCGCCAGTTTATGTTGATATACGGTGCCCGAGTATCCTCTTCCTGAGGATACGTTCGACTACTTGGGTGGCCGTCCTGATGATGAGGTATATGTTTTTTTCTTTTCTCAATATCTCTTTACATCTGGGTTTATTTATTTTAACTGTGCTGATTCCTTTTTTCTTTTCTTTTTTAGCGGGTGGGCATGCATGTAGCAGATCTGAGAGCTTGGCATTCCCAGTATCTCTACAGCTAGAACCTGCTCCAGTACGTTGGTCGAGACCCTACGATATACATGCGCGACTATCAGAGGGCGATTGATGTTTCCCTGTGGGCAGCAGACGACCCTTTGTCTTCTTCTCGTGCTCGGACGGAGTCCCGGAGGAGCACTAGTCGAACTTCTAGACGATCTCGATCTTCAGTGATTCGCCCCACAGCACTGGTTCAATCTACGGGGCCCTCTCAGGCAGCAGTTCCTTCTCATCTAGATGTCCCAGCAGTCGATCCTACTCCGGAGGAAGGTTTTGGTGACAGTGGTAGCGTGTCGAAGCGCGCTAGGATAGATTAGTTTTCTTTTCCTGCATTTAGTTAGTTTAGACGGATATGTAGTTTTATTTTTAGATATTTAGACAGAGATTTAGTTTCTTGAAAACTGTTCTTTTATCAGTTTTTATGAAAATCTTTATTTGTGTCTGATGATTCGTTTTTGTCCCTTATCTGTGATGAAAAGATTTTTAATAATAATTACATGAATCGATAATTTAGGAGCCATACCTTGTGATGTGGCGATACTTAGGGTTCCTGCAAAAGAACAGAGTGAGCACAGTGCATGTAGAAGTGATTCTTTTGGCAAAAATGACTCTTACGGGTAAGAAAGGCCAAAACAGGGTACACCAAAGAGGATTGTCGCGCGACAATCCCTCCTGGACATGGGTTTATCGCGCGAAAAACAGGCACATGTCCATCTTTTTTGCTATAAATACACCCATCTTCCTTCCTTCATCCCCACACCTTTCCTAAAATGTCTTCTTATCGCACGAATTCTAATTTTTCTTATGTTGAAACTCGAGATGCTCTGATATCTTATGAGAATGTTTGAACTTTGGTGCTTTTAGCCCTTTAGCGGGCTGGTGCCATCGTCCTATAGATTTTTTCTTTTTGTTAGGTGCTTTGTATTTCTGGAGCCCTGCGGATCATCTTTTCCGTTTCGGGCTAGATGAGCTCTGCCCGACTTATGAAGAGTTCTCCTAGCTGTTGCGTTCTGATGTTCGTCTTCCGATGGCTATTCTCATAGAAGAAATTAGTCCTCGAGACATGTTGATTACTCTGTTGGCCATTCCTTAAGCGGCCTGTGATGGATTTATTAACGACGGTCTTCTTGACCTCCACAAAATGGTGAGGTTCTTCGATCGTTATGAGGACAGAGCTTCTTATAGCGTGGGGCGTACTACGGCGGCCTTGATCTGTCTTGTTTCTGATATGCTACTGGTGACGGGCTCTTCTCATGTTGATCCGACTATTCTGAGTCTGATTTACCAGGCTAGAAATGGGGTGTCTATAGTGCCGATCGTTCTTGCAGAGACTCTAAACGGCCTAGATGATCTTTAAAGGGGAGCTTCACCCTTTTTCAAGGGAAGCCCTCGTTTGTTATACATGTGGCTGTTGGAGCATTTCCAATTGGTGGGTCTCAACGGGGTGCGGCTTGACAACCCGACGCACTTTTTTCGTCGTCCCCTCTTTGGTGCTTTGACCATGTCTTCCTCTGATTGAACGGTGTGGTTTTCGGAGAACTTTCGGGCTATCCAGTGGAACATTCCTTGGTGGAAGCTGAGGGCGATGGTGCTTAGTACAGGGGGTTAGAACTATGTTCGGCTCCGCGGGCTCTGGTTTACCTCCTTTTATCTCCCAGGACGTCTTCTTCGGCAGTTCAACGTTCCTCAGGACATTCCCCTTGGTCTGAACAACTCCTCCTCTGAGTCTAAATTTGTGACCCCGCATGTTTCTTTATCGGTAGAGAGGATGTGGCGTGCTCGACTGACTCGTCAGTTCAACTATGCCCGTTTCGGTATTACCAGGCCCCTTCGGGTTGACATCATCTGTTTTCGTTGGGGGTCTTTGGAAGGGGAGCTAATTGATGATCCCTTCCAAATGGAGTGGTTCCGGTTCATGGATTCTGAGCCCACAGAGGAGAACATTGTCTTTGCGTACCAGATTCTTGATGAGGCTCGAATTGATTTGGCTACTGAGGACCCTACTTGGCCAACCCCTAGGGATTAGGTTTTTCTGTATGTTGTATCTCCTTTGTAACTTTCGATGTTCTGAACCACCTTAATAATATATGAAGGACTGTTTATGGGAAATAATATTCTTTACAATGTTTAAACGGGCCTGAAGTCACTTCTCAGGTTGCATAGGTTCCCCTTTTTGATTTTTCAAAAACACATTTTCGAGTTGGGGCTCAGGTTTACATAGTTCTTATCTATACATGTTACATCTATTGGTAATACTTTTTCAGTCGATCTATGTTGACTGGTGAATGCAGTAATTGTCCGTCTAAGTCAGCGAGTATAGTGGCACCCCCAGTGTCAATCTCTTTGACAATGTGCGGCCCTGTCCACTTCTGCCCAAACTTTCCCCTCGGGTCTCTGGCTGGCTCTCGAATTTTTTTCAACACGATGTCGTTCTTATTGATACCTCGAGTCTTTACTTTCTTGTTAAATGCTCGAGCAATTCTCTTCTGATACCCTTGGTGGTGGTACGCGGCTCTTAATCTCTTCTCATCTAGCAAGGCCAGCTCGTTATAACGTGCCTGGACCCACTCCAATTCATTGATTTGATTCTCTAGCATTACTCTGAGGGGAGGGACCTCTAGTTCAACAGGGAGCACTGCTTCCATCCCGTATGTAAGAGAAAACGGGGTTGCCCCGGTAGAGACCCTCTCGGTGGTGCGGTATCCCCACAATGCATATGGTAACTTTTCTGGCCAGTCCCGACAGGTGTCGGTCATCTTGCTTAGGATATTCTTCAGATTTTTGTTGGCAGCCTCAACTGCCCCATTTGTTTGTGGTCTATATGGTGAAGATCTATGTCGGGTAATACCGTATTATTCCATAACTGTATTAGCCTCTCCTTCGAAGTGGGTGCCATTGTTTGAGATGATCTCATGTGGGACCCCATACCGGTAGATAATATTCCGCTTGATGAATCGGGCAACTTTTCTGGTGTCAAGGGTTTGGAAAGACTCGACTTCTACCCATTTGGTGAAGTAGTCGATGGCCACTAGTATGAACTCATGGCCGTTGCTAGCTTTGGGTGAAATCTTCCCAATGACGTCGATTCCCCAGGTTGCGAAAGGCCAAGGAGCAGTCATATTGTACAACTCTTTCGGAGGAAGTTTCTGAGACTTAGCATAGATTTGGCACTTGTGACAACGGCGTACGTGGTTAACGCGGTAGTTCTGCAGGGTAGACCAGTAATATCCTTGCCTGATGATTTTGCGGGCAAGTGTATGGCCGCTCATATGAGGTCCACAATCGCCTCGTGTATCTGATCCATTACTTTTAGGGCTGGACTCGGCACGGTTCCCGAACCGAAATCGCATATACCGAACCGAACCGAGAATTTCGGTACTATCAAAACCAAAACCGTTTTCGAACCGAAATTACTTCGGTAGCCGAATTTTCAATTTTTGAAATTTCCGGTAGTTCGGTAATATTTTCGGTATTCACCGAAATTGAACCTATATGCTTTCCAGCGTAAGAAAAAGGAGGAATTTGTAACTAAAATAAACTCCACAAGAACCCTAGAAGGACCAGTAAGCCCCCTTTCAAGAGCCCTCAATAATTTCCCTTAAAATCGAGTGTTTGATAGAAAGAGAGATGGTTACTGATTGATCAGGTGCGACGGCCGATCGGTGAGAGGCGGCGTGAAGGTGGTGTGGCGGTGGACAGAGAAAGGCATGTAAGGTATACATATATACAAATATTTTGCAAAGAGAGAGGGGTATTGTAGAGAGAGAAAAATGGAAAAGAAGAAATATAAGGTATAAATGAAATAAGGCGTAGAAAGAAAGATGGTCACTGATTGCTCAGGTGCGGCAGCCGGCCTGTAGGAGGTGCGTGAAGGTGGTTTGACGGTGGAGAGGGAGAGGGGCATGTGAGGTATTGTAGAGAGAGAAAAAAATGGAGAATGGGAAAAGGAGTCGATGCCCACTGTTTTGCACATTAAGCACATGGTTTCTTACTTTCTTTTTCACACATTTCATTGGTCCCACTTATTCCTTTACTTTCAGATCTCAACAACAGCCTTACAATTTATATTTTATAACAGGAAAGTTTTGTTAAATGTCGGTATATTTATCGGTTCGGTATAACCGAAAAATGGAAGAATAGAAATCGTTTCCGTACCGAAAATATTCGGTAACCGATATTCGGTAACCGATTTTAATCGGTTCTGTTTGGTATGGTTTTTTTTTTACTTCGGTTCGGTTTTTTTAGTTCGGTTATCGGTTTTTCGGTTTAAAATGCCAGCCCTAATTACTTTGACAGACTCTTCTTCAGTGAGACATTGGAGATGGGGCTCCATCGTAGTTTCTCTTATATAGCCTCCCGGCGCAAAGTATGAATCTTGATGCTAATCTTCTGAGCGTAACCCAGGTTCTCTTGTCTGCTTGCTCGGGATACTGATAGTTTTTCAACAAGTTCCAGATGTCGTAAAACTAAGCGGTTAAGTCCCCATTCTCTTCATTCTCTACCTCAAGGGCCATGCAGTGTGCTGGTCCTGACCTTCTTTGCACTGTAAGAGTTATTTCTTCCATCCCCTCCGGGATATCGATCATAGATGCCAGGATTTCTAGTGCGTCAACAAAACTGTTTTGTGACCTGGGGACATAGTAAAACTCTGAATGCTCAAACCTTCCTGCGACATCCTTCAGTCGGGCGAGGTAAAGGTTTAATTTCTCATCTCTGGTCTTCTATTCCTTCAGAACTTGGTGGACCACTAATGCTGAATCTCCGTCCACTTGTATTCTCCTTATACCCCCTTTGGAGCGCGATCTCTAATCCGATTATACAGGCTTCATACTCGGCCATGTTGTTGGTGCAGAAGAAGTCAAGACGATACGATACCGGAGAATGAGTTTGGTCTGAAGAGACTAACAGGATGCCTATCTCGTTTTTGTTTCGGTTGGCGGCCCCGTCGAAGTGCAATTTCCAGTCGTCATCGATCTTAACATTCATGATAGTTTCGTCTGGGAATTCGGCTTCTTCTAGCATGTCCCCCAATATTGGATTATGGGCCAGGTAATCAGCTATGATCTTGCCTTTGACTGCCTTCTGGATCATGTAGGTGATGTCGAATTCAGAGAGTAAGAATAACCATTTTGCCATACAGTTCGAGAGAGCCGATTTTTTTAAGAGGTATTTCAACGGATCGATTCGTGATGCCAGGATGACCGAGAAAGCCAGCATATAATGCTGTAATTTTTGCGTTACCCAGACGAGAGCGGTGCATGATTTCTCCAATGGCGTGTAGTTTATCTCAAATGGGGACAATTTTCTGCTGATGTAGTAGATGGCCTGTTCTTTTCGTGTATCGGTCAGATGTTGGGCTAGCATGGCTCCTACAGCTGAATCAATGACGGTCAGGTATAGAATTAGTGGTAGTCCGGTCTGTGGTGGGGCTAATACTGGGGGGTTGGAGAGGTAGTCTTTTATTCTATGAAAAGCTTCCTGGCACTGATCGTCCCATTCTTCTGGTGAAGACTTCCTCAGGAGTTTGAAAATAGGTTCGCAAGTCTGAGTAAGCTGAGAGATGAATCTGCTAATGTACTGTAAATTATCCAAAAATCCCCGGACTTCTTTCTCGATATGAGGCTCAGGCATATCTCGGATAGCTCAAACCTTGGCAGGGTCTACCTCGATGCCTTTCTGGCTAATGACATATGTAATACCCCGTGTTCTAATTTTCCGCTTAAAACTTCTCTTAAGCCCGGTTGAGGCCTAATCTCCGTTGGAGTGCGAGTGATGGGTTTTGAGCCCTCCGAACATGACCCGATGCTTCTAACATGTCATGTTAACATATTAAGTTTGTGGAATCAATCGCTTCGTAATTCGGGTGGTCCGGATTGAAATCGAGATCTTGATCGCGTGTTTTTGCTTTACGCGATTTCTTTATTTTTGGCTAACTTTGAAGCCTTGTAACTTCTTCATCTCTTATCCAATTTAGTCACCGTTTCTGCTCGTGTCTAGCTTTCATACCATTCTACAACTTTTGTGTTTTGACCGAAGTTCAATTCATACTCCTTATTGGTCAAAACAGCGACGGAAGTAGACCGATTAGTAAAATCTGTTCATTTTGCAGCGCTTCGGCAGAACGCTGTCTTTGGTGAATTTCTGGGAATTATACATCCAGAATTCGAGGAAACTTCCTCTTAGGAAGT
Organism: Lonicera japonica; assembly: GCA_021464415.1. Taxonomy (NCBI): domain Eukaryota; kingdom Viridiplantae; phylum Streptophyta; class Magnoliopsida; order Dipsacales; family Caprifoliaceae; genus Lonicera; species Lonicera japonica. The sequence goes on along the minus strand of CM038464.1, from coordinate 78,567,248 downwards.
TGTAGATCTTTGAATTACCTTTCCGTGGACATAAATATCACCTTAATCGGAGTTCCGAGCAAGAAGTTATGACCAAAATACGAACAGTGCTCCAGATCGAAAATGCCTGTGCTGGCAGTGGACTCCATGATCGATCATGGGGGAGACCATGATCGATCATGGTACATCAGAAAGTCGGTTTTGAGCATTTATACGTCGTTTTAAGCCCCCTCCTCCCTCATTTTCGAGCCACAACTTTAGATAGGGTTTGAGAGAGGTGAGAGCTCGTTGGAGAGAGTTCGTTGGGAGATTCCTACTCATCTTTCATCACCTACCAAAGATTTAAGCTTCAATCACACCAATCCTCACCCGAAACACTATTCATCATCCCCAACCTTGGTTTCTTCTATTGGAGCTTGAGCATGGAGCTAGGGTTTCGCTATTGGACTTCCACACTTCATCAACTACGCGTTTCGACATCTCTAAGGTGGGAACGCTACTAATTAAACTATTTTTCAAATAATTACTTGTTGAATTAGAAGTTTGAAACCAATTTGGGGAAATTTCTTATAAACCCTAGGTTATGTGCTCATTAAATGGGTTGGGCTAGATTAAGTTGCGATTGGGGGTTGATATCGGTAGATTATCATTTATATTGCATGATTGAGCATCTAAATCCATGTTTTGGCTCATTTACAAGAAAATTTATCATGAACCCGTCATGTAGCTACACGTATGAACTAGATATTGAGTATTTGGGGTTTTTGCTTAAAGAATCTTCAATTATGTGTTATGGATGATGGATACATATAAATATAACATTAGAAGTACGTGTAGAAAGCTATCTATGAGATTTGTACCAAAAACCCATTAGGGCGAAGCTATACGCAATAACCTTTGGACTGGTTGCCTTATGTAGGACATTAATAACACTAGTAATGGGGATATAATCTTGGTACGTGTTAGGAATGTGATGAACATGATTTGGAAGGGCACGGATTATCTTGGCCACAATCATAAAATACTGTAGTGCTGTTGGTGCACCGATTAGGCGAGAATTTCAATAACAAACACCTGGCTTGATAAAATGACATAAGAATACTATGGCTCGGTTTGGATACACATGAAATTATATATGACATAAGATATTGATCATGAACCGATTGACTATGTACATGAGAATAATTACAAAGCAGTAAGGCCTGGGGTGAATGGCCCAGTATCGATGATTACGATGATACAAACCGGTTGGCAATCTAATACTGATAGACTAATGATACTTTGTTGATCATTATGATAAGTATATAATGGGAAGCTGTATATGGTATTGATACGAATGGCCACATGTGCATTGTGATGTTGCATGTACATATCAGTACGGAATTGATAAAATATACATGTATGCATTCATTGTGAGAAATGAATGCCTGTGATGATTATGATTATTTATATGCTCAAGTAAGCTATCATGCGATGATTGTGTATTGATCTTTTACATACATGTGTGTATGGGATGATGTGTGGTGGTGTTATATGTATTGCATGGGACGTTGTATATTATATCGATACGAAATGCCATATGTGTGACGATCGATTTGCCTAAAGGCTTATTGCTAGTTCTATTCCATGATAGGTCCCAGGTTTCGTCTCTAACGATTGAGACTTTAAGTTGGGACAGAGAGCCCCTGGGTGCAAGACCCGAAACCGTGCACGGAAACTAACGGGAGGCCCTGCTGCCGCGTGGGTGAAAGGCCACGAAATGCAGACCTGGTTGTACGCTTGGACGATTATCGGCGTTACGATTAAACATTGATAATATAGAAACTAACGGGAGGCCCTGCTGCCGCGTGGGTGAAAGGCCACGAAACGCAGATGGAAACGAACGGGAGGCCCTGCTGCCGCGTGGGTGAAAGGCCACGAAATGCAGACCGAATTGGACGACTATCGGTATCTTTGTGATTGTTGAGATTATATTAATCACTGAAATACACATGGTATATCATTGAGAATAAATAAATTATATCCCGAATGACATTTATATGACTCGAATCTAGATGTGATGTGATGTTGGTCTTGATAATGTGATTGCATTATATCTTTTGAATAACGTAAGAATGAATGCGTAGATTATGATACGAATTATAATGCAAACAGGGAGGCAGTGACAAGCATAATTAACTAACTAGTAAATGGCAATTATACTTAATGAAATGGTTAGATGGGAGACATCGTACCATGATGATTGGGGTACAGGGTTGACATGCACATTGGTAAGAATTCGCATTAGCATGGCGAATCGTTGGAAGCTAATAATTCATTAAAGTAATCCTAGAACCCACCCCTTAGGAGAACGTGCGATCATTGAAAGGACGTATATGGGAATTTGTGGGACCGTGAGCAATAACTCGAATAGTTAGCTTCCGACCATAGGAGTAGAATTCCTAAGGAGGCTTGGTATGGAAGTGGGTGTGGGTTGTATTGCATCTCCTTGTCTTTAGCTATTATATTAAAGTAAAGTACTTACTTTCTGTAAAAGATACACGTGCTTTCATACCACACTTATATAGTTCCCACTGAGCCTGGATTTGGCTCATCCCATTTTCTAAACAGTTTTGCAGGTTTAGCATTTCGGGTGGCGCGTTGTTCACGAATTTAGAAGCCTCTGATGTGCTTAAACCTTTTAGTCCTCCTCGAGAAGGATTATACTGTATAATTGATTTTGATCATGTTGTAATGTATATAAACACTCTTATATGAATTAGATTTTGGTATTAATGCATGAAGGATGTGTAATAAGATTTATGTAAATGGTTTTCATATATGTGGGGTGAATTTAATATGTGGATTGCTTTGGGTTGTATTTGTATGAAAATGATTTTAAACTTAACAGGGTGGATCATTGTATAAACGAACTCCACATGCCGAAATTTTAGAAAAACGGATTTTTCTCGGATCATCTTTTATTAGAAGAAAGTTTTAAAAAGTTGTGTTTTTAAGTAATTAAACCCGCCGTCGCGCACGGCATCCGTGATTAACCGGGTCTCGGAGGTGAAAATCTCAGAACGGGATTCGGGGCGTCACAAGTTGGTATCAGAGGTATAGGTCCGATTTTCTTCGCGGGGTTCATGGGTTGATGTGTGTTTGGAACGAGCATTTCAGATGTATCTCGATTTAGTCTTGTGTTATTCAGCGCTAAGGATGGTTCTACTGCATTGTAAATCCTTGTCTCTTGTTCGTTGTGTATTTAATTCTCAAAGGATGTTTCACCTTAGCGATATGTGTTCTGCATTTTCTCATACCGCGAGTGTTGGTGTTGGTACCGACTCCACTTTGGGAATAGTGGGGAAGGTGGATATGGTTATTCAAACCTGAAAATTAAAGGGCACTTTCTTTAGTTCACGTACCATTAGCGTGGAATGTGAGTCTCCGATCGGTATCTATTCCATTAGTGTGACATCCGAGCATAGGGAGAAACACCGTCCTCATAGAAGGAGTGGTCTTAAATGGTTGCAAGCGGGCGAGAAGCCATTGGCCAAGTGTAATCACTGAAAGACGAGGAAACCAAGGAGGTTCCTCCATCTGTAGTCATTACCGTAATTATCGTCCTAGACGAGAAGTGAGTTGTCTAATCAGAGTAGCGCAGCGGAAGCATAGTGGGACCAGTGGCCTAGGTGTTAGCGGCCAACACGTGAGCATTTGCCTTGGGAATAGGTAATCCCTCTTCATTCTATTCAATGTATATCAATTGCTCTTATGAATGGTTCCATATTATTCGTATTATAAATGTATTGTCTCCTTCTGAATCTATTGTCTTTCTTGATGAACATATTTTTACTCGGGATAAGTTTTGCTACCAGGTTAGCAATGGGCGACTGTCGAGTTATATTTTAGTCAGCTGCCTGATCAACGGATGACTAATATATAAATCAAAGGTCTTCTATCGCCAACAGAAAGTAAAAATGTGGCTTACTAGTGTTAGTGGCCGATCCCATTCCTCGTGTTCACCCAGTATGTTTCTTTGATTCTAATGGGTGAAACTCGAATTTTGTAATCTTTGGAATACAAAAGAGTTGAGTTAGCACGATCGCATTTGTTTTTCGGAGTACTGTTGTGTTTGGGTTTGTAGGAACTAGATTGTGAGACCTATTACCTTCATGTAATTGTAAATTATGGATGTGTCTTGAGAGCTTTACCAACCCTGGTTTGGTATTTGATAATTTGGAATTATGGATTGAAGATTGTGAATCTTGATACATAGAATATCTCGGTTGGTAGTCCATGTTGTGCGTTTAGTGATTGGTTTCGATTCGAATTTTAGACTGTGGGTTGGTCCTATAGCATTAAGGATCATGTGCTATGTTACACGGGCATATCGTATTGAAGAATTATTACCTCAAGAGTGAGCTAGGGGGTTCTAGCTTTGTGGTTCCGTTTTCGTACTATTCATTAAGACCATTTCTTTCAGTTTGGTTCTTGGGTTGAGTTTTTGTTTTGTCCGTGACTGTGGTTCCTCTTTTAAGGAGGGGAGACCAAGTGAGAATTCATGACTTGTGTCTTCCATTTTCTTGTACTCCTACTAGAATTTCGAGGACTAAATTGTTTAAGGAGGGGAGATTGTAATACCCCGTGTTCTAATTTTCCGCTTAAAACTTCTCTTAAGCCCGGTTGAGGCCTAATCTCCGTTGGAGTGCGAGTGATGGGTTTTGAGCCCTCCAAACATGACCCGATGCTTCTAACATGTCATGTTAACATATTAAGTTTGTGGAATCAATCGCTTCGTAATTCGGGTGGTCCGGATTGAAATCGAGATCTTGATCGCGTGTTTTTGCTTTACGCGATTTCTTTATTTTTGGCTAACTTTGAAGCCTTGTAACTTCTTCATCTCTTATCCAATTTAGTCACCGTTTCTGCTCGTGTCTAGCTTTCATACCATTCTACAACTTTCGTGTTTTGACCGAAGTTCAATTCATACTCCTTATTGGTCAAAACAGCGACGGAAGTAGACCGATTAGTAAAATCTGTTTATTTTGCAGCGCTTCGGCAGAGCGCTGTCTTTGGTGAATTTCTGGGAATTATACATCCAGAATTCGAGGAAACTTCCTCTTAGGAAGTTGTAGATCTTTGAATTACCTTTCCGTGGACATAAATATCACCTTAATCGGAGTTCCGAGCAAGAAGTTATGACCAAAATACGAACAGTGCTCCAGATCGAAAATGCCTGTGCTGGCAGTGGACTCCATGATCGATCATGGGGGAGACCATGATCGATCATGGTACATCAGAAAGTCGGTTTTGAGCATTTATACGTCGTTTTAAGCCCCCTCCTCCCTCATTTTCGAGCCACAACTTTAGATAGGGTTTGAGAGAGGTGAGAGCTCGTTGGAGAGAGTTCGTTGGGAGATTCCTACTCATCTTTCATCACCTACCAAAGATTTAAGCTTCAATCACACCAATCCTCACCCGAAACACTATTCATCATCCCCAACCTTGGTTTCTTCTATTGGAGCTTGAGCATGGAGCTAGGGTTTCGCTATTGGACTTCCACACTTCATCAACTACGCGTTTCGACATCTCTAAGGTGGGAACGCTACTAATTAAACTATTTTTCAAATAATTACTTGTTGAATTAGAAGTTTGAAACCAATTTGGGGAAATTTCTTATAAACCCTAGGTTGTGTGCTCATTAAATGGGTTGGGCTAGATTAAGTTGCGATTGGGGGTTGATATCGGTAGATTATCATTTCTATTGCATGATTAAGCATCTAAATCCATGTTTTGGCTCATTTACAAGAAAATTTATCATGAACCCGTCATGTAGCTACACGTATGAACTAGATATTGAGTATTTGGGGTTTTTGCTTAAAGAATCTTCAATTATGTGTTATGGATGATGGATACATATAAATATAACATTAGAAGTACGTGTAGAAAGCTATCTATGAGATTTGTACCAAAAACCCATTAGGGCGAAGCTATACGCAATAACCTTTGGACTGGTTGCCTTATGTAGGACATTAATAACACTAGTAATGGGGATATAATCTTGGTACGTGTTAGGAATGTGATGAACATGATTTGGAAGGGCACGGATTATCCTGGCCACAATCATAAAATACTGTAGTGCTGTTGGTGCACCGATTAGGCGAGAATTTCAATAACAAACACCTGGCTTGATAAAATGACATAAGAATACTATGGCTCGGTTTGGATACACATGAAATTATATATGACATAAGATATTGATCATGAACCGATTGACTATGTACATGAGAATAATTACAAAGCAGTAAGGCCTGGGGTGAATGGCCCGGTATCGATGATTACGATGATACAAACCGGTTGGCAATCTAATACTGATAGACTAATGATACTTTGTTGATCATTATGATAAGTATATAATGGGAAGCTGTATATGGTATTGATACGAATGGCCACATGTGCATTGTGATGTTGCATGTACATATCAGTACGGAATTGATAAAATATACATGTATGCATTCATTGTGAGAAATGAATGCCTGTGATGATTATGATTATTTATATGCTCAAGTAAGCTATCATGCGATGATTGTGTATTGATCTTTTACATACATGTGTGTATGGGATGATGTGTGGTGGTGTTATATGTATTGCATGGGACGTTGTATATTATATCGATACGAAATGCCATATGTGTGACGATCGATTTGCCTAAAGGCTTATTGCTAGTTCTATTCCATGATAGGTCCCAGGTTTCGTCTCTAACGATTGAGACTTTAAGTTGGGACAGAGAGCCCCTGGGTGCAAGACCCGAAACCGTGCACGGAAACTAACGGGAGGCCCTGCTGCCGCGTGGGTGAAAGGCCACGAAATGCAGACCTGGTTGTACGCTTGGACGATTATCGGCGTTACGATTAAACATTGATAATATAGAAACTAACGGGAGGCCCTGCTGCCGCGTGGGTGAAAGGCCACGAAACGCGGATGGAAACGAACGGGAGGCCCTGCTGTCGCGTGGGTGAAAGTCCACGAAACGCAGATGGAAACGAACGGGAGGCCCTGCTGCCGCGTGGGTGAAAGGCCACGAAATGCAGACCGAATTGGACGACTATCGGTATCTTTGTGATTGTTGAGATTATATTAATCACTGAAATACACATGGTATATCATTGAGAATAAATAAATTATATCCCGAATGACATTTATATGACTCGAATCTAGATGTGATGTGATGTTGGTCTTGATAATGTGATTGCATTATATCTTTTGAATAACGTAAGAATGAATGCGTAGATTATGATACGAATTATAATGCACACAGGGAGGCAGTGACAAGCATAATGAACTAACTAGTAAATGGCAATTATACTTAATGAAATGGTTAGATGGGAGACATCGTACCATGATGATTGGGGTACAGGGTTGACATGCACATTGGTAAGAATTCGCATTAGCATGGCGAATCGTTGGAAGCTAATAATTCATTAAAGTAATCCTAGAACCCACCCCTTAGGAGAACGTGCGATCATTGAAAGGACGTATATGGGAATTTGTGGGACCGTGAGCAATAACTCGAATAGTTAGCTTCTGACCATAGGAGTAGAATTCCTAAGGAGGCTTGGTATGGAAGTGGGTGTGGGTTGCATTGCATCTCCTTGTCTTTAACTATTATATTAAAGTAAAGTACTTACTTTCTGTAAAAGATACACGTGCTTTCATACCACACTTATATAGTTCCCACTGAGCCTGGATTTGGCTCATCCCATTTTCTAAACAGTTTTGCAGGTTTAGCATTTCGGGTGGCGCGTTGTTCACGAATTTAGAAGCCTCTGATGTGCTTAAACCTTTTAGTCGTCCTCGAGAAGGATTATACTGTATAATTGATTTTGATCATGTTGTAATGTATATAAACACTCTTATATGAATTAGATTTTGGTATTAATGTATTAAGGATGTGTAATAAGACTTATGTAAATGGTTTTCATATATGTGGGGTGAATTTAATATGTTGATTGCTTTGGGTTGTATTTGTATGAAAATGATTTTAAACTTAACAGGGTGGATCATTGTATAAACGAACTCCACATGCCGAAATTTTAGAAAAACGGATTTTTCTCGGATCATCTTTTATTAGAAGAAAGTTTTAAAAAGTTGTGTTTTTAAGTAATTAAACCCGCCGTCGCGCACGGCATCCGTGATTAACCGGGTCTCGGAGGTGAAAATCTCAGAACGGAATTCGGGGCGTCACAACATAACCCAAGAGTTTTCCTTTGGTTACTCTGAACACACATTTCTGCGGATTGAGTCTCATCTGGTACTGGCGGAGGCAGTCAAAAAAGGCTCGTAAGGCTGGTACATGGCCTTCCCTCTCTTTCGACTTGATTATCATGTCATCCACATACACTTCTACCTCTTTGTGAATCATGTCGTGGAAGATAGCGGTAGCTGCCCTCTGATATGTTGCCCCGGTGTTCTTCAGCCCAAATGGCATAACGGTGTAGCAGTATGTCCCCCACGGTGTGATGAATGCTATTTTTTCTTGGTGATCCGAGTGCATCTTGATCTGATTATACCCAGCAAAACCATCTACGAATGACTTCAGGGCATGGTTGGCGGTATTATCCACTATCAAATCAATGTTGGGTAATGGGAAATCGTCTTTCGGGCAGGCTTTATTGAGATCTTGATAATCTACACACATGCGGACCTTCCCATTTGCCTTTGGAACGGGCACAATGTTGGCTAACCATGAAGGGTACTCGGTCACCCGCAAGAACCCCACACTCAGTTGTTTCATCACTTCTTCTTTTATTTTCAGGGACCATTCAGGCGTAAGCTTTCTTAATTTCTGCTTGACGGGTCTAAACTCTGGCTTGGTGTGTATCTCGTGTATGACTATCTGACTATTCAAACCTGGCATATCTGCATAGGACCAGGCAAAGACATCAACGTACTCATTCAGAGTTTGTGTGAATTCCTTTCTTTCTGTCTCGCTTAGACTTGCTCCAATACAGACCTCTTTCCTTTCTTCTTCCGTCCCGAGATTAATTACAAAAGTGTCTCCTTCCTCGCTCTATATACGCTGCTCCTCCCGTTCAGTGTGTTCGTTTAGTCTTTCCAACTCTATATAAGCAATTACAGAATTAACATCAACAGGATAACACAAAACAGAGTCTTCTTTATTGATAATAGTGTTTACAGGTACAAGTTTAAAAAGTGAATCTAGGAGTGACTCCTCCCTACCCTTACACTCACTCTTATCTCTCACCATTACAATTTCACTATTTCCCCCCTTTTCTTGGTAATCCGGATCAGCGTATATCAAGTGTACAGGGTCGTCTCTTGGCTCATCATCCCCTAGAGCCATGACGTCGAAGAGATCTCCGATCAGTTCTTCCTCTTCATCTTCCTTGTCTTCATTTTCTTTTTTTGGCCCGATCGTCAACTTGGTAGAGAAGCTGTGCATAGTGTTTTCCTTGAGATAAAGGTCCTCTTCATAGAAGATTTTCCATCCTGGAAGGTTATCTCCGTCGCTGTTTCTCCAAGGCTCCTAAAAGCCGCAAAAGGGGAAGTCCTCTCCTTCTTTGACGAAAAACCCATTCAGAGAGATAAAACTCGGATACTGATGCCCTCGACCCCTTTTCTCTTGGTTGTCTTCTTCGGTGTGCTGGTACCCCAACCCTTCTCTTTCATGCCTCGTTAGTGGTTCTATGGCCTAAAGTAATCCTGGCTGTCCCATTCCCAGACTGGCTCCAGGTAAGTATTTCATCATTCTCAGCATACTTGTGATATTGGTGCTGAGACCAGGGATATTATCAGGGAGTAGATACTCGATTCTCTTGGTGGTGAGAGCTTGTACTTGAGGCTCATAAGAAAAGCCTCCCAGCTGTATGCTCTGGCTCCCGATGCCCAAAACAGGTAATTCCAGATCTGCCAAAGTCCTCTCAGGATCTCCTTGGATGGTGATTATATTTCCTTCGAACGGTATCTTGATCTTCTGGTGTAAGAAGGAGGGGAGTGCTCCTATGTCATGTAGCCATGCTCTTCCCAACAGGAGGTTGAAACTGGAGGGAATGTCTATGATTTGGAAATCGACTGAAAAGTTTCCGGGACCGACCATGAGATCTAGCTTTATGGAACCCAGAACGGCCCTTCTGGTGTTGTCATAGGCCCTGACGGTTACGACTGATGGAGAAAGCTCTGAGTCTAAGATACCCAGGCATCTAGCTGTCTTCAAATGGCAGACATTTATGGTTGACCCATTATCGATGAGGACCTGTGGCAGGATTTTTTCTCGAGTCCGAACAGTGATATGGAGGGCCAGACTGTGTTTCTTCCCCAATAGAGATAAGTCTTCTCTGAAAATGATAAACTTCTTTGGACTGTAAGGGACCCGATCATGTTTGGTAGTTGTTCTGGTGTGGAATCTGGTGATATGACGGCCTCATCTAGGAGTTTGATGAAGGCAGTCCTGTGAGGTTTGGAGGCAACCAAGAGGCCCCAAATGTTAATGTGTGCCTGAGTTTTCTTTAACTGTTCCAGTACTCGATCTTCTCCTATTTCTTTAGGAGGTGGCGATTTTTCAGTATCCATGGGTGGTGGCTGATATACCCTCCCTGAACGGGTAATTTGTTGTATCCAAAGGGATGCTGGGTCTGATCCATCTGAGATTTTTGATAACTCCGACCAACTGAAAGTCTCGGGGGAGGTTTCTGTCATACAGATTGTCTCCTTGGGGGGGAGGGCTCGGGGCTTCTATGTTTGCTCTTCTTATCCTGGGTCCATCCTATCCCAGATTTTTCGGGATTGGTCTTGATTGCAAGTGGTTGTGAGATCTCCTGATTTGCTTTTCCTAAACCCTGCCCGAGTTGGAAGTTCATTTTAGCCATCCATTGGTTAATTATATGATTGAGGCCTGGGGCCACTTGAGCCTTTTTTGGCGGCACAATTGGTGACTTGTAGGCTGGGTCATCTCGGATGAGTCCCACGGGATCAAAACTTTCTTCATCAGTGGTTAAGGCGTTAATTCCCGCAGGTGGAGCATGGTTGGGAAGGGGGTTGTTGGTAACATTGGGCCCGCCGGGTGCGGGGATGGTTCCGGCTTCAATGAGGTCCTGGATACGATGGCGAAGAGCCAAGCAGTGTTCCATGTCATGGCCCGCTGCTTTATGGTATGTACAGTTCTCATTCATTCTCCAGGTGCTGGGAATAGGGTTTGGTAGGGGCGCAGGTTGAGTGGAGTGATCAGACCGGCCTTTCAGAGTAGTTCCAGGCTTTTGACCAGGGTAGTGGGAAGGGTGCAGAAGTTTCTCTTTTTCTTGGCCTCGATGCTCGAAGAGTCTCCTTGTGCAGGCCAACTCATCGGAGGGGCTAGCTTGTTGTGACTATTGAAATGGGTTTTGTTGATATGGGTATGAACTTAGTTGATTTACGGCTGGACTGGCCGTCTTTCTCCCGGTGTATGAGGCTTTCTTAGTATCAGTCTCTGCCTTCTTTGCCAATTCTTCCTCTACCTGCGACCCCATGCTCAACAGGGCTCTGAAGTGTGGGAACACGTGCTTTCCCATGCAACTCAGTACAGTCGGAGTGAAGTTTTTCTGAATTATCTCTAATTGCTCCTCTTCGTCTGGTCGTTTGGACATCTGGGATGCCATTTCTCTCCAGCGTGTGACGAAATCACTGAAGCTTTCTTTCTCGCCTTGCTTGGCCATTTCCAGGTGTTTACGAGTAATTTCCAAATCCTCGTTGGACCCGTATTTGGTCATGGACTCCTTGACGATATCTCCCCAAGTTTTTGTGTGGTGTCTCTCCAAATTGAAAAACCATCTCAGGGCGGCCCCCGTGAGAGTCATGTGAAAAGCTTGAGCCAACTCCGGCTCTCCACAACCGGACACTTTCATGGATCTGATGTAAGATTGAAGATGGGTTTTAGGGGGTGTGGTTCCTGTGAATTTAGTGATGGAAGGGAGTTTGAATCCCTTGGGTAATCTTGCTTCCGGGTAGAGGGAGAAGGCAATCATATCTGTAATCTCGTCTGCCCCTTTTATTAGAGAAATCCCCCTTTGTAGAACCTTCATATGCTCTTTCAGTTTCTTCATTTCTTCACTCTTTCTTGACACCTCGTCGGGCTGTTCCCGAGCTATAACCGATTATGCATACACTGCCCAAAGTTAGTTGATGTCTGGGTACTCATTAGGAAGGGCTACTGGGGCCGGTGATGGAATAGGTCTTGCGGGGACTTATGGCCATGGCTGGTATTGGGGATCAAGGCCTTGCTGAGGTTGGGGCCAGATGATGGGTGGCTCTTGTTGTTGGTAAGTGGGGCCTGAATCTGGGGCCTATTGATTCTGATTGTTGGGATCGGTCTGAACGGGACCGACCATGACAGGGCCCGTTTGGGGTGGATTGGTTCCTTGTACTGGGGGAAGTATTTGCGATGACTGCCCTTGATTCTGATCTCGATTCGGTGGTAGCCGTTTAAACCCCGGTGGTGCGGCCCGTCCGGCTGACAATTCTTCTACTCGGACTCGGGTACTCTGTTGCTCGTTTGTGAGGCTTGCTAGACTCATGCTGACGGTCATTAGCAGACGATGCATCTCGGCTAAAGTTGGCTGAGCTGCCGACGCCTCGGCTAGGCTCTGATCTGTCTCTTGATTCTCGTGTCCATCGGCCATTTCGGGTGTGCTTGGTCTTACTAGTCTTCCGGTATGATCTCGACCGGCCCAACCTTCCAGTCTGTCGTTGTTTTGCGGCTATAGACGAAACCACATGGCGAAGATGAAGGAAGACTACGATGCGACTCGATTTTTGCCAAAAGAACCACTAAAAAAATGCCGAGAAAAGACTCGGGTATTTTTTAGAAAAAAGGTGTTGTAAAGTAAGCCGTAAGGTGGTACATCCCCAACATCTATTTCACAAGTGTTTTAGCAGACTCGATCTTATATGCAGCGCAGGTGTACGAACGGTTAAGGCTTCAGGCTCCCTCCTATTTGGCAAGACCTTGCGATATACCCCAGGGTCGGGTATGTGAAAGAGTTTTTTGATATACTTCCCGGGTACGTGAGTGTTCTCGTCACTCGATATACCTCGGGGGCGTACTTGGCCAAGGAGAGTGAAAGTAAATGCTTTCGGTTTATGTTGGCCCAAGCAAGCCAACTCCCTACTCACTTATAATACTTTCGAGAGTTTGGGGTAAATTCACACTCGTAGAACCAATGCATGATTTGTGAAAGTGCGTGTAAAGTTCGAAAGGTTGGTTTCACAAATATCATTATCTTTATTACGTATTTTTGAAAAACTCCCATTTTTAGAAAAATGTTTCTTCTCAATCAATTAACACAAGTAGGGAAAGCAGTAAAAGCAGATATTCAACAAATAAACAAAAGTCCACATATAAGAGTCTAGTTTTCTAATGTCCCCAGCAGAGTCGCCACCGTGAGAATCCGCAAATGCGACCCCCGGGTCTCTCTCCCGTTGTTGGGCGTCTGGAAAGTTGGAACGGATCACGTCGTTCCATTTGCTTCGATCGGTGTTGGTGATTCATATCAGGTGTCTTTATATCCTATTTCTAGATACAAGGGGATTCGTTTAGAGTCGCCAGTACATTTTACAAGAAAATGGACAAAATGGTTGTGTAAGAGGAAAGGCTACAGATAAGCCTTTCTTTACACATTTGTCTTCGAAACCAAGATTCTATAAGGTTCGAAAACTATATTACGGTTTGGGAAGGTGTTAAGCACCCATTCCGCCCTTTCGGTCTCTAGTGGTCTTATAAGTTTATTTTATGTTGAAAAACTTGGATGCTTTTACTGACAGTCTACTACTTTCCAAGTGAAAAACCTTAATTTCTGGGAAAAAGCGGGGAAAGGGATAAAAACCTTTGTGTTCCGAGATCCGATGTTTTTATTATTGAAAGATGTAAATACAAATGACAAAAATCTTTTATTTTGAAAGAGTGTTCCGTATTATTTCCTCAGATAATGACGACTTTCTCGTGTTGTGATTACTTTTGTAAAAGTTCGGATTTTGTATTGGGACTAATTTAATATGGAACTAGAACTCTTTGAGGGGAGTTTTATCAGACACGTCGCAGTTTATAGAAAAGACAGGATATGTTGATTTTAATTCCTAAATAAGTCTTATCAGTCCGGGTTTTGAAAACAGAATTTTATCCGGATGATAATGTAATTATTCTTTTGATTTTTGAAATGGTTTTATCAGGGTCTTTTGTTTTGAAAACAGTAAAATACTTTGTAACTTGGCAATAAGTTTATTCAAATAAAACGTGGACTAAACAACATGAGTAAAACAAGTACACAGATATATAATTTAAATACTAGAAGAGATTTTCTTTACCTTCCCGACGAGAATAATAATAAGAAGAAATAAAATATAATGCGGCAGAGAGGTCTCTGGCTATAATGATCTTTTCCTTCTTCAGATATTTCCGAGAATGCGATTCCAGAGACGGGACACGTCGAGTGTCGGGGATAGATTCGTTAACTCCTCAAAAATAAGATTATAATAGAAAATACATGACGAAAGATTAGAAAATTAGATCTTAGCCAATAATTCTTCAATTCCAAGTTGCTGCCCCTGAACCCTTGGGGGTGTTGGCCTATTTATAGTGGTGGGAAGAGTATGTCGCGCGACACTTCCCAAAAAGGGGCATATGTCGCGCGACATTGTGTCCAATGTCGCGCGACAAACTGCTGAAGTGATGTCTCTGACTGACTGATTTGTCTGAGAGTTGATGGTCGGGGTCAGAGGGGTTTGTCGTGTGACAATGGAGTGATTGTCGCGCGACATATCAGTGATTGTCGCGCGACATACTGATATGTCGTGCGACAATCCCACTTAAAAACAGGTTTGTTGGCCAACAAACCCTTTCGGGGTAGTTTCGGGTGCTCGGGTGGGTCCCGAACTCCAAAAACAGTAGTTCTTGTAGGTCGTTAGGGTTCTTGCGGGGATCACGGATCAGGGTGTCTACACTATCTAAGTGAGAAGGTTGATATGTTATTTACATCATAGGCTGGCACTAGTCCATGGTAGGTCCCGGGTTTGGTCTCTAACGATTGGGACCAAAATTTGGGACTCAGTCGCCTAGGTGCAAGACCCGAAACCGTGCAAGAAAAAGAACAGGAGGCACTACAGCCGTGAGGTTGAAATGCTACGAAACGCAGACCCAGTTGTACGCTTGGATAGTGGTGAGATTTGTGACATGTACGGCTCGGGTTTCATGAGATGAAAACATTAATTGTGCCATAAGATTTTATTTGATATCGCATATGAAATATTCACAGGTTTAGAAGTATTTTAACAAGGTGATACAAAGGTTTCTTCCTAAACCATTATATATATACATGTATGAGAATGGTTTATCTTAAGTTACTATAAAGGATTTCTAAATCTTATTTTTATACCAAATTTATGATATGATTTCCACTGAGTCAGTTTGACTCACCCCACCTATTTTCCAAATAGTTTATGTCTGCAGGTTTTACTGGGAAAGGGAATATGGAGGACGCATCTCTTAGATTGCCTCTGCGCCATTGCCTAGTCAATGATGCTTCGCGACAAAAGGATCATTGCTCATAGATTTTGTTAGTAGTATATATATATAGTGTGCTATTGTTCGATCATATGTATTACATGTGAATTGTATATATTGTGGAGACTGAATCCTTGTATTTGGGACCTCGTTGGAGGCTAGTTGTTTAATTGTAGTAACTCTTTTACTTTTTTGGACAGATGTTATATTATGAAAATCCTTCTCATTGCCTAGAATGTGAATTTTCAAGTTTATTACAGGAATTTTGTTCAGTTATCCTGTCGTCGGCATACGGCACCCATAACGAACCAGGTCTATAAAACCCCCGTCTTAATCTACAGGATAACATCTATAGTTAAGACATGGACCGTTACTAGCCCATCTTAGTAAGACTAAGATAGGTATATAGTGAAAGGAAACAAATAAGCAACAACATGCATATCAAGGGTTCCAAGCAGGGGGTACCTAAACATATCATAACATTCAAGCATGCATCATATATGTATACCCAAGCCATACGAATTTTCAAAATATATAACTCCTCGAGCTAGCCGTGGCTTCCCAGAAAACATATATACACCAAAAATGAATTGTATCAGAGCTTCTATTTCGTCCCTGATCCCGTCGCTTCTTTGTCCTCGTGGGACTCATGCGTACCTGTAAGGATTTAAAAAAACCGAGGTGAGCTATTTGCTAAGTAAGGGGGTGAAGGGCATATGTTCAAAACATGTTTATAAACATATCTTTCAAACCACGTGTAATTCGATAATATCAACAAGAACCATGTTCATCACTTTACTATGTATAAGCGTGCTAATGCAGTTTACCTCCCGTGTCAACCAATTACCATACAATAGAGAGCCTGAGCTATGAGTATATTCCAATGCTATCGAGATGTCGAATCATCAAGTTGATACCTTGGGATCAATTATCCCGATCCCATGTGAATATAGATAGCAACAATCCTGGGATCAATCATCTCGATCCCATATAAACATTGATAATAACAAAACCATAGTGCGTTGCCAATTTGCCTAGCTTTTTGGGCTCCACACCGGTGGCTTATAGGCGGCCAAACCTTGCTCCCCCAGGGGTTTAGGGCTTTTTAACCCAAGGGCACCGGGCCCTGCCTATTTTTCCCATCCCGGCAAGCACTATTCAATCGATACAAAATATCCATTTATGAGGAATAGAAGTTCCCTGAACCAATACAAGAAGATATAAGCCTTTCACGAGATAGCTAATTAAATCACAAGCCACGATTGCATTCAAGAACATGCCGTAAAATCTCCGGGCCTCTGGTTGACACACTATGGATGTAGATTATACAAATCATGCAATTTACTAAACATATGGGACAATTTATGCCATACACAATCAGCCAAATCCCACTTTATATCCTTTGGTGTGTATAATCCACCAACAATCCATTTTTTAACAACAATTATCATTCACACAACCAAGGGATATCTCATATAATTTGGATAATACTTTAAAGCAAGTGTGGATGGCATATTTTGTCTCAAATCATATTTTTATAGCTTCTTCAATCATACAAATATTAAAATTTCACTTATTTTTTAATACACAAGCAAACACAAGTCAAAAGCAATCAATATTGAAGAATAAAAGCAAATCATTACGTTTTAAAAGCAAGAAAACCCCTACCTCGACTTATCAACGAGAAAGAAGAAGAAAATATGAAGATTCAAGCCTTGTTCGAAGAAAACCCAGCGAAGAAGATGATGAATAGAGAACAGGAGGATGATTCGGAGGTTTTGGAGCTTTTATTTCGGATTGATGTTGAAAAATGAGTAAGAATCCTTCAAAGAACCACCTCTATCTCTCTCTAAAACCCTCAAGCTGATATGAGTGAGTTTGGGTCGAGTTTTGTGAGTTAAGGTGATAAATGGTGAGAAAATGGGGTTAATGATGGAAACTTAGTACCAGAATCGTTTAATATTACGTATAGACCAAACAAAATTTTTATGTAAAACCCTAGTGCAGAATCGGATTTTACTTTCGAGATCTCTCTGGTTTGATCTCGTCTCAGCACGAACAGGGGTTGGTGGAGACGAATCGAGAACACGGGCTTGATAGAACCTCAAGATCTTATATCGTATTCCTTTCGCCGTCCAATCCTGTACCGAGTGTAGGCTGCGGTATCACCAAGATCTCCTTCTCTACTCTTTATGGCATAAACCCTAAATTCGTGAGAATTATTGTGTCGAGAGAATATGCAAGGCTGGCATATATGTAAGGCTACGATAGGGACCCGCAGGAGAAATAAGTGTTTGGGCTTACTATGGAAAACCGGAATCCTAATTCGACTAAGAATTGATTCCTTCCATAAATTATGATTCACACCACTAAAGAATTATAATTGCACTCCCGTCCTTATCTCAAAACTATATTTCGAGCTCCTTGTTATTAAATACTTATTATTCTCCCCACGTTAAGATTTCAGATAACCGTCATTTAAAATTAAATTACTGACAATTATATTTAAATGACTTCTTAATCCTTGAGCGTAGCACTTAACTTATTTGATATGTCGGATTAACATAATCCACTTGCAGTGTTTGACATGATCAAAACTTATAAGCTTCTCAAGAGGTTACCATCAATCCCTATACCGGGATGTGGATTCCGTCAATAATTAATATTCATAATACATATAGTGTCGCCATCCAATTCACGAATATTATTGATCCATAAATGAATCTCACTTTTAATGAGTCAAAATAACAAACACTACATATATATGTCTATTAATTATTTCAAGATTAAGAGCATAAGTAATCATAATAACCATGGGATTTTAAATTATTTTATATAGTCAGTATAGAAACAATTAACCCAAATTGGTCCTGTTCAATATACACAAAGTGTACTAGCACAATGAGTTAAAACTGTATCGTTTTTTGTAGTCAAGATAAACTACTAAAACTTGTGCTACAATCCTACCGAGTTGCCGGCTATCTCTGTGCATAGTAGATTTATGAAAATCCTAGACGTGAGTTTGATATATGTGATTGATGCGATAGATCTAGTCGCGGTGTTGTGGCATATACTGTACGATGATGTATATATGTATATATTACCTTTTGTACTTTGGGTTAGGGACATCATATATATATATATATATATATATCACGAAAGGTTTCCGTGCATTGGCTGCTTCTTAAATGTATTATATACGTATATGTGTTTACATTTGTATATACATATTTCTACCAGAGATGGTTTATTACAGAGAAGCAGCCTATAAATTATTTTTAGTATAATGCATAGCATGGCATGCATGATTTCTAACCTATTTTCCTATGCGAACCCTTATAGTTCCCACTGAGCCACTTTGGCTCACTCCCATTTTCCAAACCAGGTTTTGCAAGTGTTCATGGGGATGGTACGAGTACAAGTTTAGATAGCTCTGATGGACCCTAATCACCTAAGTCGTTAAGAAACGACTTATGTACTACTTGATTAGTTAGTAAATGATTATGTATTATAATGTTGTATTTCGATATAAAGCTTATTGAGATTGGGACCTCATTGGAGGATTTGTATAAATGACTTTTCTTTAAATGTGGAGTATTTATTGGAAATGGATTAAGTGTACATTTTAACAGGTTTTGGTTTACCTTTATGAACAAACTCCACATGCTAAAATTTTCTAAAATTACTGCTTTATAATGAATTCCCTTTTTATATAAGTTATGATCTATGCCGTATCACCCGTCGTCACGTACGACACCGTGATCAACTGGGTCCCGGAGGTGAAATCCTCTCAACGGGATTTCGGGGCATCACAATTAGGGCTTTTCGGAAGCTAATTTAATTTGAAATCGGATATTCGGCAATCATCGAGATTTGTTCATTAATAGTGTATCACAATTTAATAACTTAAACTAGCATTGACGAATCTAGTGCTCTCATATTGAATATTTAGGTAAGCTCCACGATTTATAAATTAAACTAGGTACAAATGTTTATTGATTCCTTCGCAGACCAATATTGATGAAACCAAGATTTTGTGAAATTAACTGATAAAAATATATTTAAAAATGGTTATAGCTCATTCCACTCCTTTGGTTTTGAAAACGGAGTTTAAATATAAAATCTAGACTTTACGTGCGATTGATCAATTATAATTGATTAAATAAAGACAGATAAATAAATAAAGCCGAACGCGATAAAAAAATACCTGAGAGCCTTTAAAATAGTATAATACTATTTTAAAGCATTATTCCCGAAGTTCCAGAGCTGTCTAATGCTCCAAATGGGGTAATTGCAGGTGTATTTATATATGAAAAATATTTTTGGGCTAGGCTAGGACCTTTTATTGTGTGGACAAATGGCCTGGGACCATTTGTCCACACGACAAACACTATTCGTCTGATACAGTTTTTGCTATATTAGTGAAACGGTGTAACAGATTGATCTAATTTTTTAGTATGTTGTTCCCCATAATAAAACATATTACTGACCAAATTTAAGCTCATTTTAACTTTGGAAAGGCCTCTGTTTGATTACCTAAAATGAACTCTTAATTTTCTGAATTTTTGAAAATTTTGTCGTCGGATCAAGTTAATTTTTGATTATGTTACTCCTTGTGGCACTATCTAACAACCCTAAAAGTTTTAGGATTATCAAAAATCAGGAAGTCTCATTTTATAAGTTTCCACAAGATTGATGGCTTCTAGTTTCTGCAACTTTCGGTAATTCTCGAAACTTCTCATCCGGGTATCCTTTTTGCTTCCTTCTTTGACTTGTATTACATGTACATAGTATGTATGCATGTATGAATATTCGTGCATGCATGTGTGTTCATTTCCTTAGAGATTGGGACTTTGCGAGGGTCGCAAAATAAGGTGTTCACAATCGCCAATTACTGCTTATACACATAGGGATTTATAATTTAGATGGACCAAATTTCATTCAAGCCATAACAATGCAATGGTCGCGTGTTCTTGGGTATAGGTAGGTGAACCTTGAAGGGCCATAATATTTTTTTTACTACTCGGATGAATCATCCCCCTATTTTTTAAAAGTTTAAAGCAATCTCAGCTTAGGTTTAGTTTTGAGTATTCTAAATGGTGCGGTGAATTCCAACTTTGATTCATTTTTAAGTTATGTGATTTGATTCTTTCTAACATGTTCCCTTAAGATACGTTCACTAGTATGACCGTTTTGTGTTTTGCATGGACAAACGAGAACTTATAAATAAATCATGTGAGTTGACCTCACTCGGCCATTTGATTCTACTAAATTATGTAATCACTATAACTCCTCCATTTTTACACTTATTACTTATTTATTTCATTCAATTCCTTGGTTAATTGTCCCTATATAGTATAAGGGTAGAGCTTAAACCAAGCTACGAGTTTGAGATTTCATATTCAAATTTTACGTTGAGTGCTCATTGTTGACCTAAAAGTCACTAATCTTGTTTTGATAATAACAATAATATTAATCATGTGTAATTTAACTTGTGTGATGTTTTTAAGTATAGCCACAAATTAAATGATTATAATACGTGGAACAAAAACCGACAAAACTGAAAGTGAGATAAATCCTCTACAAGTACTCTACTCACATTGGCACTCTTCACACTTTGATCAACTAAACATGGAATCACAAATCATTGTGGATCAAAGTTCAAGCAAGTGAAGAACCGAAGAAACTCATTAAGCACTCGAATACTTGTTAAATTCAAATTTAGTGAGTGTCTAAGTTTTTATTGTAAAGTTTCTTGTTTAATCAACTCTATAGCTCAAATACTTCATTTCATAATTATTAGATTAATTGAAAACAAGTTTGAGTTAAAAAGCTTTTGAAAACATCATTTTACAAAAATCGTTTTTCAAATAAATTCATATTAAATTCAAATGAGCATATTTTGAGCTCTCGTGAAAATAGGTGTCTTAGGAACATGTTTTTAACATTCCCAAAGCATTAGAATTGAATCTTGAGCTAAATTGCAAAAGTCCAAAATTTGGAATTTTGGCATAATGGGCTGAGGCTCAGTCGACTGATGGCCCTTAGTCAACTGTGAAGAGCCGTGCTCAGTTGATTGATGGTGAAAAATATAGCCGTTGGATTTTTTATTTTTTACCATTTTTGGTTCCAAATTTCTACCCACTCCCTACAATGGCCATTTCTCTTTTGGGACTATATATATGACTTCCTAGACACATTTGAATTATCTTGAATCACTAGTCATCTCTATTCTTCATCTATCTTCATTATTCAAATATTCAAGAATTTGTTTTGATCAATCATTCATTATTTGAGCTATATACTTTAATCAAACTTGATAACTCTAATGTAAGCATCATTTGTAATCTTCTAAAACATTTGAGAGTTATTGTACATTGGCGTTTGTCACCAAACAAACTTTATTCTTCAATATTGTGAGAGGTTTATCTCATAGAATAGTAAGAGGGATTCTTGTGTGAGTGTAGTGAGAAAATACACTTGTAATGGTTTGATTTTTACCCATAAGAAAATCAGTTTAGTTAAACTTCTTGGGGGGCACTATTCGAGCATGACGTATGGTCTAAACAACCAAACCACGTGAACAAAATCCCTTGGGCTTATTCGGTTTTATCTTTCTATCTCCAAGTCTTTATTTTATTGCCATATTATTGCTTGTGATTAAAATTGCTTGCTTGGTTTGGTTGTTTCTTGATATAGACTTAAATTCTTTTGAAACTATTTTTTAAACCTAGATTAATTTTCAATTACCCTATCCCCCCCCTTAGGGTATTTTCCGACCTACACTTATAACTTGATTCGATGTCCTTAAATTCTTGTGAAGTTTACTAATTTTTGGCCATATAGTACAGTGAAGGTTTGGCAGCCTATTCAATTAGAGTGATTACTCTAAACCACATTATGCATTTGACCAATTTAAGTTTTGCATCATTAATTCGTCTTGTGACCTCAATGACTAAGTAACGTGTCATGTGAAGTGCGACACCAGGAACCCTTTCATATTCGGCTTTGGATGTTGTCCAAGGATTAAATTGATTTTATGAATTCATAGCCCTATCGCTCGATATTCTTTAACATCCTACTAATAAGAACTTGTGTTTAGAGTGCTTTTATCTATTCCTTTGTACATTAATTTAATGGAAGGCCTTGTGTGCCATAAGATCCGTTATTCATTCATCCTTACGTGGAGCAATGATTATTCAAGCACTCATAGTCAAATTTTTATATTTTCGAGACCGCAAATACCCTCTTAAGGAGGGGTAGCCCGGCACAATTTGGAGCATTACTTTATATCTTATCCATCTCTATTTAAGTTTCAAGGACAAAACCTCTTAAGAAGGGGAGATTGTAATACCATGTATTCCGTTTCCATGTTAATCATCTTCGTGGACTTAAATGGAGGCTCCAGCTCCGAGAGATGAATTGAATTTCATTTCGGAACCTTCGTAATTGATCCAACACTTCTAGCAAGTTATTTTAATGATATTAAGTGCGCGTGCATAATTGGAATGCATTTCAGGAAGCCGTGGTTGAATTTGGTAGCTAACGGTGAAATTGAACTTTTGCCGAAATGAATTTTTGATCAACTTTGAGAGGCCACAACTTTCTCATATATACAAAGTCCAAATGATTCCCCGTTTGCGGCCAAAGTTTAATCTATTTCCCCTTTACATGCAAGTTCCATGTTGAGCCTGAAGTCGATATATATTGATTTGATTTGCTAAATATTGAGTCTTTTTCATTAAATTTTATATAAATTATTTGGTTGTACTGTTGATCATAAAATAACCCTAGGGGGTAAATAGGATTTTTGAAATAATGTCTAATTAAAAAATATTTAGTCAATAAATATTTAATAATATATCAAGGCAATATATAAAGAAAGAAAAACTCAAAGAACAAACCACAATGATAAGTAAAGATATTAAATTTAGAAAGATGGAATCGTGAGAAACCAAGACATTCTGTGCCATAGGATCCGCTAGTCATTCATCCTCTTAAGGAGGGGAGATTGTAATACCCTGTATTTCGTTTCCATGTTAATCATCTTTGTGAACTTAAATGGAGGCTCCATCTCCGAGAGATGAATTGTTTAAGAAGAAGATAAAATACAAAAGGGTAGAAGAAGATACAGTAATAAAATGTATCATCTAAAATACAAATCAAAGCCATATTTTCCAACAAAATCATAATCGCTCATGTATCATCTAAAATGCATGTTTAAGAAGAAGCTACATACAGCAATAAAATATAAAAGGGTAGGGTTTTTTTCTTTTAGTACAAATGGTCATAGAAAGAGGGTAGGAGAAGCGAATCAAAATGTGAGTCCTACGTAAAATATCACATATTTAATCACTTAGACTGAAACTCGGATGTAAAAGGGTAGTTATACACTTATTCTGTAAAAATTAATACAATTGGAGAGTGCCAATAAAATGTTGCATCTTAATTTAAATCATAGCATACAATTATTTAATAAATTAGTTCCATGGCAAAGGTTAAAATTGTTTCTTTCTTCTTCTTCTTTTTCTTTTACTTTTTTTTTTAAAAAAAATTAAGGTTAAAATTGTTTCAACAATCACATATTTGCATTTGATATCATTTTCGGGTGAACTGTGCTAGGCAGGTTATTTATTTTTTCACCAAAATTTTACTTTTTTTTTTCTTAACAAATTAAATCTACCAGACATATCTTATGGTCGTGTCAAAAAGGAGTTCAATGTTGCACCCGTAATAGATGATACTTAAATTTTGACTTGCATATTCGAATGGATCTTGTACCACTAATATAATTCACTCGTTTAAACTATCACATTTTATTGAAGAGAAAAAAAATACAACAATATAAATTATTTTCGATAAACTTTTTGTTTTTCTCAAACTAAAACTCCCGTTCATAATTGTCATTTAATTTCATCAATTGAAGGTTAATATGCCCGCAATGATTGACAATTTCAATATATTTAACAATTGTACGTATCCTAATTTTTTATTGCATTCAAATTATATGATCATATTTTAACATTTATTGTAAGATTGTCAACAAATCAATTTTTTAGATAATCTTATATTTTTCTTTAAAAGACATCTCTAATAATATAATCAAAATAACAAATATAATTAATATAGTAAATTTGCTTGAAAAACACATTCCGGTCAATGGTATACTCAAATCTCAACAATCAATTATAGTCAATAATCAAATTCAGCCCCTCAATAATAAAAATTTAAATCCTTTTTCAATAATCAACAGTCAACACGGTGGTTCCACTGATTATCTTGGTTAAAAGAGCAGATAAAGGTATTATTTCACATTTGGATAAAGATTACCTCCCATTTTATTTTTCAAATTTAAATCTGGCTAGTTTATGGTTGACCAAAATATTGGGCCCCACAATTTTAATTATCGAGAAAAGACGGCCTTTGTGAAGTTTATTAATATTAACACTAACAATTTGTTAAATGGATAATTAAATGCTCTTTTGTTTATTTAATTAGTATTAATTATTCCATTGGTTATACTCTAAGAATAATTTATTGTAAGAGACTAATTAGAAATAAAATATTATAGAGGATTTTCCAACTTTGCCCCTAATCTTCTCAAATTAACCCATCCTGCTTGTATACCAATTCAAGTTATATCTCTGCGAGCATGTTTTTCCTATTATTGGGTAAAGCTTCGGCGATGATTTGTATGAATATCTCAATTCGTAATTCTTGTATGAATCTAATTTGTTAAAAAAAGTCAATTCACAACTCTCGTAAAAATCTAAATTTTGTAAAAAGTGATAAGTATTTGTTTACAATAAGCATAAAATCTTTTTTTTAGAATTCAAAAAATAATAATATAATTAGTAAATATAAATAAATAAAGGGAAAACATTTTTTAATAATATCAATTTTTTTACAAACAAAAAAAAAGTAAGTAAAGTACACGTTTATATGGTCCCACGTATATTGAAATGAGCATCACACAATTAAAAGCATTCCAAAGTGTGTGGCACACGCATATACATGGATACCTCGCATCACATGTGTACACACAAACATAAAATAATTTTTTTTTAAAAAAAAGTTTGTCATACGGAAAGGAGGGTGCCGTACTACACCCTTGCCAATTTTTCATGCTTGACTTCGTTTTGCGTGCCACACGGCGCCTGTGTTGCACCTCCCTGCCGCACAGTCGTTAGAACGATGTTTAGCCTATAAATAAAACTCTAAGGGGCCATTTTTAAAGGGAGTTTAACTAGAGACTCTTTAAAGTGTTTAGGTACAATTTTTAAGAGTCTTTACGATGTCTTTTAAAATATATTTATTTTAGAAAGAGAAGATATAATTTTAAAGAGAATAATAATTTTAGAAAGATAGAGTTGCTCGTAGAGACAAAAGGCTTCGAAAGGAAGAAATCTTAGAAAACGAGAGGAAGAAATGTTAGAGAAGAATGAATTCCTCTATAAGAAGATAAGGCATTTATTTTCTTCTCAAGTACTAAAGGTATGCATCTATAACTTTTTTTAATTTAATTTCTGCATTTAAATACAAGTTTTAATTATAAGTTTAAATACAAATTAATTTTAATCAAGAAAATTAGATAATTTGTAAAGAAGTTTACCAATTAGAAATCAAGTCTTTTCTAAGTTTTACAAGAAAACTAAAATCTATTTCAACACGTTTTCAAAATAAAATCTACACAAAATAATTTTCAAACACTTGGAATTACTAAACTCTGATTTTATTCTACGAATTAATACGTAGGCATTTATGAACTCGAATCTGATTTGTAAATATTATTTTAAACTAAATTATCTAAAAAGACTACTTTGAAAACATTCGAACAACTTGCAAGATATCTAAATATGAATTAAATGCATGATCCATTAAGAGACTGAAATGGCGAATTGGCTGTCTAACACCAGGGGCAGAGGTGCCCCCACCTAGACTTTTGAAATTTTTTTAGAGAGTATGGGGGTTTTTGTGCAAGAAAGAAAAGATCAGGGGCCATTGTGTAATTCCGAGAGAGGGTGTTGTATGCAATTAAACTTATAAGATGAGGGGCAGGCGTTGTAATACGGGTAAGAGTGGTAAAGTTTGGTGCGGGGGGGGGGGGGGGTGTAAAGTTAGAAAGGTTTGCACGGGAGGCGTTATATAATAAATGTTATAAGTTAGAAGTGTGAGTTTGTAATTCATATTAGGTCATAGCATTTTAATTAAGAGCCAGCCACCGCCGCTGCCGCCGCCGTCGCCTCCTTCTACTCTTCTTTCCTTCTGTCTTCAGTCTTCTCCTCTTTCTCTCCTTTTTTATTCCTTCAATTGCTTCTTCCGTTTAAATTTAAATTTTTATTTTTATTTTAAGCAGCAGGCTTAACAGCTCTTCTCTCCATCTTCATTCTTCATTTATTCCGATATTTTAGGTTAGATTTTATTTTTATAATCTTATATATATTTTTTAAAATTTGAATATTAAGAATTAGGTGTTTTAATGTTGATTTGTTTCTTAAATTGTTAATATATTTATTTGTTGGTTATTATTTATTAATGTTGATTTGCTTCTTAGATTGTTAAATATTTATATTAAATTTGATTATTGAGGTTGATTTGAATATTAAGATTTATGTATTTTAATGTTGATTTACTTCTTATTTGTTGCAAAAATTTCTTGTTGTGTTAATAGTTTGCCCCCCCCGCGGAACAAAAATCCTGGCTCCGCCACTGCCTAACACCTTCCCAATTCATAATATAGTTCATAACCCTAACGAAGTGATTATCAAGTGATATATGGTTTCAACGTCTAAAAGAAAGTCCATTTTTGGATTATCTTTTATACAATTTTTTGTTTATTTTATTGTAAAACAAATTGGCGACTTTAAAAACACTTCTTTTCAAAAAGATTTATAAACGAGAATCGCAAGGTTGAAAGATCGGATTCTCACAATTTGGCGACACATGCAATAAATAGTAATATGCCAAACCCTGTGAATTTTTTGTCCCAAACCCACTTAGAGGCATGTTTTTTTAAAGACCGAAATAGGTATAGATTCTAAAATAAAAACACAGCAGTAAACTAACTTTGAGTTACCGTAACTTTAATCAATTCGTCCAAATCTAACCGAATATATACAATAGTTATTTCTAAACATATCCTTATATATAAAATAAATACAACATGTTGGGGACGGTATGAGTTTTTCAAAATACAACGCGTACAAAGCTGGGTTGGGTTCATGTTGGATTGGAGGGTGGGTGGGGTAGGGGTGAGTGAGAAGAGGGTAAACTTAGAACAAAAAAAAAATAGAGAAGTATTAATCACTTAATTGTAATAATTATCTCTTAACAGTAATTATTTTCCCTTCGTTGCGCAATTTTGTAAATTATTTTTGTTTTACTATTTCATTTATAAATACTTAAGTTTGGAATATTTTTCCCTTTTTTAATAAAATATTTTATTTATTAAATTGAAATTATTATCTTTTTTAAAAAAATAATAAAATTAATTAAAACTATCAATTTAAAAAGAAAGTAGTACAACAGTAACACTTATAGTCTCACAATTCAATTTCGGGAAGGTAATCAAATCTAGTAAGATAGAATAACTAAAATCCTGAGGGATTTTTTTTTTTGTTCTATATAAAACTGAAGAATTAAAATAATGCACAAAAAATATAAACTTTTTATTCTTATATGATAACGAAGGGTAGTAACGTAATTTTGTTGGACCTTTGGATTTCCCAATGCCATGATATAAAAGCTAAGAGAGAAGGGGACAGCATGATTTGGCGTGCAATGGCACGCAATATAAAAGTAAATAAGTAATGCATGTGACGCACTTGTAACTTTTTTTTAACATAAAAAAGCGGCCGAAAACTTAAGATGGTGCTAATACTCTTTATTCTTATTCTCTTCCCATGTGAGGTCATCTTTCAACAATTGATTCTATATTATTATGGGGCCTTTTTTTAAAAGGATATTTTTTTTTAATAAAGGTCGTTTTATTTTTAAATTTAATTAAATTTTTAATTAAGAATATATGGAATTTAAATTAATTAAAAATAAAAAATAAAAAATTTATAATAGTGCCCTTATTAAATCTAAAAACAATTTTTAGAATTAAAATAAATGAAAAAGGTATTTAACAAAAAATGAAATTAAAAAAAAAATCTCAACAAATAGCCAATTTAAATTTGAAAGTTAGCTAAGTCTAGAGTCAACATATATGATAAGAAAAAAAAATAACTTACTAACTGCTATGACTTTATTCAGACAGAATATTCAAAAATGAACATCAATCCAATATGTCTAATGTAAGTTCATGGAATACGCTTACATATTGTAGACAAGTGTAGAAGAATGTCCATAACAATCAAAAATTATGCAAAAACAAAACAAGGATCAATAAAAATACAAAAAAAAAAATATTGCATACATAAACTTGATTTAAAGTACATAAAGATCAAGAATAGTAGAGAAACGATTATGGAGATTTAAAAATAATCTGGATGGATTAAGGTGGTAATACAAACTAATGAAAAAAATAATATATTTGCAATAAAAAACTTAAAAGTAAGATGGGAATGTGATGAACGAAATCAAAGCAATACATACACTGAATCAATCATGCAGTAGTCCATGGAACAGTGTTGAACAATTGACAAAAGGAAAAAATGCAACTAGCGATGATATATATTAAATAACAAGCAAGGAAGAGGAAGATATTTGACTAATGGGAAACAAAGATGAAGAAATCATCTTGTTTCTTTAATCATGTACCAACAAAAATCCAGTTGAATAAAATAAAAATGGGCCATAAGAAATAAAAGTGAAGACAAAATAAAAGAAGTCCAATAACATATAAAAATAAATGCCCATGTAATAACACAAGGGCAAACAAATAACTGGTGTGATCTAATTAAACCCGACTCACCCAATTGTTTGACAGAAAGCCTTGGAATATACCATTCTTTGGTGTTGTCACTATCTAGATTTTATTTTGTCTCACATCATCTCCTAAAGTTATGATATGGTGTTTTGAAGATCATGGATTTCTTCATTTTATAGGATATGGAATTTTGTGCTAAACTTTTTTTAAAAAAGAAGATAACATGACTAACAAATCTAGTTAAAAAAAATTATTAGACAGTGATAAGTTAAGATAATAGAAGATGTAGTTTACCCAAAGAAAGAAGAAAAATATTATTTCTTTCTTTTAGAGAGAGTCGTGAGAGATAAAAATAGAGAGAGTGAAAGATAAATATAATTAACAAATCTAGTTAAAAATAAATTATTAGATAGTGATAACTTAAGATAATATAATTTTTTTAGGTACATGTAATATAAATTGTTTTGTAGTAGTCTTCTGTTACAATTAAACATGTTAATAAAAGATTGTGAAATATTTTGAACAAATACAAAGTTTATTATGTAATTTGTTAGATAGTTTTAAGTTAGAGAAATTGTATTCATGTAGTCGTCTATTAAATCACTTTTTGTAAATTAGTCTTGGAACATACTTTAAGCGTGTAGAATACAATACTTATAATAATATATTTGACCAAGCTAAAACTAAAACACACATATAGTTATTTTAGAGGTGAACAAGGACAAGATATAATATGTCTAAAAAAGTCATGTGTCCTCTAACAATCATCTAACCATGTGTTGTTGAAAAAATATAATTTAATATGTTTGCCAAAAAAAATATAACTTAATATGTCTGGCAGAAAATTAAAAAAATGCAATTTAATATGTTTGCCAGAAAATTAATTAGAATAACGTAATTTAATATGTCTACTAGAGAATTAATAAGAAAAGCGTAACTTAATATGTCTATTTACTTTTATGGGAGAATTGTGTTTTAGACATATTAGCAGCTTCAGCTTCATAATATGATGAGCCCGAGGATAACATAGGAGCTGGATCATGGAGTGAAAACTATGCAGATCCCATTCGAGTTCCAAGTGGTCCAATCACCCGAGCTAAGGCCAAAAAGATCAAGGAAGCACTCGTGATTGTGGTCCAAGAGTTGATGAATAAAGCTGGAGCTTGGAGAAGTATTCAAGGAGATGGAGAACGAGAATGGATAATAATGCTTAGCCAATAAGACGTAGAATAATTAGGGTGTTTTATTATTGTTTTATTTATTTGCATCATTTAAAGCCCAAGGATTATGTATAATTAGTATTTAGAGTGATAGGCCTGCTAAGAGTGTTTTTGGGCTTGTTTAGAGTTGTCCATTATTTTTTGTTGCCTTTAAATTAGGCTTGTTTTATTATTTTCATTTTTAGGGTTTGATTAGGGTTTTCTTCTTCTCCTCCTAATGTTTGAGGCAGCTTGGTTTTAATACAAATTTGAGTGTTTTTCACCTCTTGTGTTCTAAGAACACATTGAACAGCCGGAATAACATTCTTGTTGTTCTTCGACTTATCAATCAATTAACCCATCAATTAATTATTTGTCTTCGACTATACCAAGGTTCATTCTCGTTTTAGGGATTAGGTCGAGGTTCCACATCTATCATCTTCGCGTGGTTCCAAGGTTCTTACGTATTTAACGTCAAGGGTCGCGGATTCGTCATATCGGATAGAAATACGATCGCGAATCATATCATTGGTATCAGAGCGAATTTTTCTATCCAGGTCTTTTTTTTTCTTCTGTTCTTTCTATTACGAATATATTTTTGCTGTTACGAATATGTTCCTATTATTACAGATATGTTCTTGCTATTTACAGATCTGTTCTTGCTCTTAAGAATCTGTTCCTCCTTTTGAGAATCTGTTCTTGCTAAGTAACTTTCGAATCTGCTTATAGATCTACATATTACGGATCTGCTTATTTTGTTTCATCTGAGTTATTCAAAGTCGAAATCTTCAATTTCGTTGCTGAACCATATTAGCGAATCTGTCCATTCATAATCTGTTTGATATTGTATATCAGTACGAATTGCTGAACCAAAGTAGTGTTCAATTTGTTGTTTGCGATAATCTCTAGTTGTGATTTTCTTGATTCCTAGTTAAGTTGATATTGCAGCGGCTATTGATAGTTGTGGCGGCTGGTATTGCAAACATCATAAAACCCTAGGCTTGTGATTCTAGGGCAGAAAAAAAAATACAAAAAAATTCCGAAATTTGACTTTATTTCTTTTTGGATTCGGGTTCTATAGGGTCCAAGGGTTCCGAAAATCACTTTTCCACAAGACAAAATTTTCGCTCATTTTTTTCGATCTTTAGCTTCGTATTGTGTCCATAATTCATTAGGATTCCTGTTTCTTAAGTTCTTGGTGAAAACGTACTGGTCCTAGCGTACAATTGATCTGTTTGGGTTGTGATTGGTCTGTTCGGAAATCAAGAAAAGGGTTCTTGCTTTTCGATTCGTTTGAAGTTCCAAAAGGTGAAAATTGAGAGGAATATCAATACATTGAGAACTAAACACGAGCGGTAAAAATTATAGTGATATTATTTTGAGCGAAAAACTTAAGGGAGTGCAGTGAGGAAACTTTATTTTTTTTATATTGTGCTAACCTTTGTTTTGCATCAATATGTCAAGTTTCGATCCTAAATTATTCCAAGAAGTTATGACGAGTACCTTTCAAAAATTGATGAGAGAGGAGTTGGGTGGCTTTAAAGAGCAGGTGGATGAGATGAGTGAGGAATTGAGGAGAATGCGGGTGAAGGTAGATAGAGTGGAGAGCACTCAAATTGAGTAATCCGGCAAATCACATAGTGCTTAAAGAAGTGGGAGACCGCAACCTAGAGAACAGAGGGCTGATTTTGATAATTATTACCGAGATAGCTTTGACGATGGGGATAGCGATGTCGATTCGGCAATCGCTAATCGACGGAATGGAAAACGGTTTGGTAGAGGATCTAATCGGGAGGATGACACATGAATGGGATCAAAATGAGGATTCCATCCTTCCAAGAAAAAAATGACCCCGAGGCCTATCTTGAGTGGGTCAAGAAAGTCGAATTAGTATTTGCTTGCCATAATTACTCCGAGTCCAAGAAAGTGAAATTGGTGGCTATTGAATTTTTCGATTATGCACTTGTTTGGTGGGATCGCTTGATGATAAAGCAAAGGCATAGTGATGGAGGGCCCGTGGAGACTTGGGATGAGATGAAGCGGTTGATGAAGAAGCGGTTTGTACCCGATCACTATTATCGGGAATTGTACCAAAAATTACAGGGGCTTACGTAGTAAAATCGTAGTGTTGATGAGTACTACAAGGAGATGGAAGTGGCCATGATTCGGGCCAAGGTTAATAAAAATAGAGAAGCTACCACGGCGCGGTTCTTGAGTGGGTTAAACCGAGAAATTGCCAATGCGGTTGAATTGCAGTCATATGTTGATTTAAGATATGGTGCACACAGCAATTAAAATAGAGAGGCAGCTCAGGAGGAGGGGTGGTTTCAAGCCAAACTAAAGTTCTTATTCTACTCCATGGAAACAAAGTCCGTGGAAGAAGGATGACAAAGCAACCACTCCGAAACCAAAAGTTGATTCAAAATCAGAAGCTCCTAGTGGAAGCCAAGCTAAGGCAATCTCTAACACTACTAATACTCCTACGACTCGAAATCGGGACATTATTTGTTAGAAGTGTCAAAGAAGAGGTCACATTGTCACTCAATGCCCAAACAAGCGAGTAATGATGCTTCTGGATAATGGGGAATACGAGACTGAAGAAGAAGGCGTTGAAACTATGCCGCAACTAGAAGATATCGAAGAAGAGGAGAGCTCCATCTAAGGTGAGTTATTAGTCGCAAGAAGAGCCCTTAACATGCAAGCAAAGGAGGATGAGGAGCAGCGCGAGAATATTTTCCACATTAGGTGTCTAGTGCTAGGCAAGGTGTGTAGTTTGGTGATAGACAGAGGTAGTTGCACTAATGTAGCTAGCACGATGATGGTGGAGAAGCTAGCATTGCACACGACTAAGCACCCAAGGCCTTACAAACTGCAGTGGTTGAATGATAGCGGTGAAGTGAGGGTGAATAAGCAGGTTTTGGTGTCCTTTAGCATTGGTAAGTATGAGGACCAAGTGCTTTGTGACGTGGTTCCCATGCAAGCTGGCCATATTTTGTTGGGAAGACCATGGCAATATGATAGAAGAGTTAAACATGATGGTTTCACCAATAAATATTCATTTGAGATGAACAAGAGAACAATCATTCTTGCACCTTTACCGCCACAGCAAGCCTATGCCGATCAGTTGAAGCTGCAAAGTGAGGAGGAGCAACGGAGAGCTGAAAAGAAAAAAAGAGATAGTGGTGAGGAAAAAAAAGAGTGAAGGAAAAAGAAAAGAACTTGAGAAAAAAGAGAGAAGAGTGGAAAAACCAGTGACTATTAAGAGCAAGTTTGAGAGGAGGCAAAAAAATTTATATGCAAGAGCGAGTGAAGTGAAAAGAGCGATGCTTTGTAATAAGCTTCTTGTACTTATATACAAAGAAGCGCTTTTGAATACTAACGAGATAAATTCTTCTTTGCCTAGTGTTATTGTCTCTCTGTTGCAGGATTTTGGTGACGTCTTCCCGGAGGATACGCCAAGCGGTTTACCACCCATCCGAGGAATAGAGTACCAAATTGATTTCATATCCGGAGCCTCCATTCCAAACCGGCCAGCCTATAGGAGTAATCCGGAGGAAAGAAAGGAACTTCAAAGGCAAGTTACGGAGTTGTTGGAGAAAGGGTATGTGAGAGAGAGTATGAGCCCATGTGTAGTGCCAGTTTTGCTAGTGCCGAAGAAGGATGGAACGTGAAGAATGTGGGTGGACTGCCGAGCCATAAATAATATCACGATAAAATATCATCACCCCATTCCACGTTTAGATAATATGCTTGATGAGTTGCATGGGTCTAGTATATTCTCTAAAATTGATTTGAAAAGTGGACATCATCAAATTAGGATGAAAAAAGGAGATAAATGGAAAACAACCTTTAAAACAAAATATGGTTTATATGAATGGTTAGTTATGCCTTTGGTTTTACTAATGCACCTAGCACTTTCATGAGGTTAATGAACCATGGTTTGAGACCTTTTATAGGCAGATTTTTTGTAGTCTATTTTGATGATATTCTTATCTATAGCAAGAGTCTAGATGACCACATAATTCAATTAAAATCTGTTTTGGATGTCTTGCGAAAAGAGAAGTTATATGCTAACTTGAAAAAGTGCACCTTTTGCACAGATAAGCTTGTATTTCTTGGTTTTGTTGTGAGTGCACAAGGGATTCAGGTTGATAAAGAAAAGGTGAAGGCTATTCAAGAATGGCAAAGTCCTACAAGTGTTGGGCAAGTGCGGAGTTTTCATGGACTTCTTAGTTTCTATCGGCGGTTCGTGAAGGACTTTAGTACTATTGTGGCGCCATTGACTGAAGTGATCAAAAAGAATGTGGGATTCAAATGGGGAGAGGAGCAAGAGAAGGCATTCGAATTACTAAAAAGCAAGCTAAGTAACGCCTCTTTGTTATCTTTACCTAACTTTGCAAAGACTTTTGAAATTGAATGCATGCTTCAGGAAATGGAATTGGTGTTGTTCTTATGCAGGAAGGAAGACCAATAGCATACTTTAGTGAGAAGCTAGGTGGAGCGACCTTAAATTACCTTACCTACGACAAGGAGCTTTATGCGTTGATGAAAGCGTTGGATACCTGGCAGCACTATCTTTGGCCAAATGAGTTTGTGATTCACACGGATCATGAATCATTGAAGCACTTGAAGGGGCAACAAAAGCTAAACAAGCGCCATGCCAAGTGGGTGGAGTTCATAGAGACTTTTTCATATGTGATCAAGTACAAGCAAGGTAAAGAGAATGTTGTAGCGAATGCTTTATCACGCAGGTATACTTTAATTGCTACTTTAGATGCTAAATTGCTTGGGTTTGAATATATCAAGAATTTGTATTGTGATGATGCTGATTTTAGAGATATATTCAATGCATGTGAAAAATTGGCATTTGATAAGTACTTTAGGCATGATGGATTTCTAATGCATGAAAACAAACTTTGTGTGCCTAAATGTTCATTGCGCGAGTTGCTTGTGAAAGAAGCGCATGGTAGGAGTTTAATGGGACACTTTGGTATAACTAAGACTTTAGGAGTATTGCAAGAACACTTCTTTTGGCCTCACATGAAAAAAGACGTTGAAAGAATATGTGAGAGATGTGTTACTTGTAAGAAGGCAAAGTCTAAGTTAAACCCCCATGGTTTATATACTCCATTACCCATTCCTAGTGACCCTTGGGTTGATATTTCTATAGATTTTGTGTTGGGTTTGCCTAGGACTAAACATGGGAATGATTCTGTTTTCATGGTGGTTGATAAATTTTTTAAAATGGCCCATTTCATTGCTTGTCATAAAACTGATAATGCTCCACGAATAGCTAATTTGTTCTTCAACGAAATTGTGCGTTTGCATGGGATGCCTAGAACCATAGTTTCTGATATGGATGCAAAGTTTTTGAGCTACTTTTGGAAGACTTTGAAGGGAAAGTTAAGTACTAAATTGTTGTTTTCTACTACATGTCACCCCCAAACTGATGGCCAAATGGAAGTAGTAAATAGAACTTTATCCACTTTGTTGCGTGCCATAATTAAGAAGAACTTGAAAGAGTGGGAAAAATGTTTGCCTCATGTTGAGTTTGCATATAATCGATCTATTCATTCTGCATCTAAGTTTTCTCCTTTTGAGATTGTGTATAGTTTTAATCCATTGGTTCCTTTGGATTTATTACCATTACCTGTTGAACATGCTAACCTAGATGGCAGGAAGAAATCTGAATTTGTTAGACATATTCATGAGAATGCGAGGCAAAACATTGAGCGACGAATTGAGCAGTATGTGCGACAAGCCAACAAAGGAAGGAAGAATGTGGTTTTCGAAACCGGAGATTGGGTTTGGTTGCACTTGAGGAAGGGACGCTTTCCAGTTCAACGGCGTTCTAAGCTTTTACCGAGAGGAGATGGACCATTTCAAGTTGTGCAAAGGATCAATGACAAAGCATATAAACTTGATATACCGGGTGAGTATAATGTAAGTGCTACATTTAATGTTGCTGACCTAAGTCCATTTAGTACAGGTGATGAATTGAAGACAATTCCTTTTCAAGAAGAGGGGAATGATGAGCCCGAGGATAACATAGGAGCTGGATCATGGAGTGAAGACTATGCAGATCCCATTCTGGTTCCAAGTGGTCCAATCACCCGAGCTAGGGCCAAAAAGATCAAGGAAGCACTCGTGATTGTGGTCCAAGAGTTGATGAATAAAGCTGGAGCTTAGAGAAGTATTCAAAGAGATGGAGAACGAGAATGGATAATAATGCTTAGCCAAGAAGACATAGAATAATTAGGGCGTTTTATTATTGTTTTATTTATTTGTATCGTTTAAAGTCCAAGGGTTATGTATAATTAGTATTTAGAGTGATGGACCTGCTAAGAGTGATTTTGGGCTTGTTTAGAGTTGTCCATTATTTTTTGTTGCCTTCAAATTAGGCTTGTTTTATTATTTTCGTTTTTAGGGTTTGATTAGGGTTTTCTTCTTCTCCTCCTATTTAAAGGAGGCAACTCTTGTGACGCTCCGAATCCCGTTCTGAGATTTTCACCTCCGGGACTCGGTTAATCACGGATGCCGTGCGCGACGGCGAGTTTAAAATATAAAAATCACGACTTTTTAAAACTTTTCTCAAATGAAATGGTGATCCTGTTTAAAAGCTTATTTTACAAAACCAAGGCATGTGGAGTTTATTATGCTAATAAACCATCCTATAAGGTTTAAAATCACTTAACACGAGTAATCACATCCAATCACAGTTTCAAATCCACTCCACATATATAAAACCATTTATACAAATTACAATACAAATTGTTTATCAAATTATAGTCCGTTTACAATAAAAAGGAAATCAAATTGATTATACAATATAGTCCATTCCCGAAGAAGGACTAGACGCAAACTGTGGACATCAGAGGCCTCTATACACGTACATCTTACCCCATCCGAGATGCTATGCCTGCAAAACTGTTAGAAAACGGGATGAGCCAAATCCGGGCTCAGTGGGAACTATATAGATTTTATATAGAAAATACTTTCCTTTGGCGTAATAGTTTGAAAACGTGCAATGCAATGCAATGCAAACCCACGTGCAAGCAACCCCACTAGGATTTCTATCCTAGCTACCTGGAAACCATTTGCCCAATAACCATATCTCTCTTCTAACCATCCATAAGACAAACTCCAAGGAATTTCCATAACCCGAGGAGATCAATTGACTACAGTTGCCTCATACCAAACTATAGCTTCCTAGGGTTTGACAAGGTACGGATTATCAACACTCAACCGTAAGTCCACACCATTCTATGCTATCCGTCACTTACGCCATAAGTCATAACTATAAGCCAAGTATTCATTGTTTTCACTTTAAATATAATTTATTATGAATCTTATACTTGGCCTGCCAAGAGGATTCACCCCAAGATCTTAGCCTAAACCGTTACATTATGTCGTACTCTCATTAGGCTAACTCGTTAGCTACGATTTCCCCTTTAATCATGAGTATATTATATGCATTATGATCTGGCTCACTATTCCGTATGCGTTCGTATACCCATACATTATTTCTATGTTCAATAATTATTATGTCTTTCCACTTTATATATATCAATACATTATGGAAGGTTCGATAGTTCTTTACGTGTACCTTGTTCTGTTTAGATGTGTCCGCATAAGTCTTTACATCATTTATATCATAACCGAGGCAACACATATATATCAATACGAGACATGATACGATGCAATAACAATCACAGCACAATTACAATCTCACAACAACTCTCGTATCACGTCTCCAGTATAATGCCTCAGTTTCACCCCGCGGTTAGTCCAGGCCCAGAACAGAGAATCCAGCGAGTCCCGAAGGATCCAAGGTTCTTATCCATGTCTCCTCCAAGTGGGGAGTGATTCAGGGACTTAGTTCTCCAAGTATGTCATTCAGAGATAACCCACGCGACGGTCACTTTCTCGGGGACAACACCCCGAATAGTTAACGAGGAGAACACCACATACAAACCACATCAACACTCTGGAGAAACTACACCAGGCGATACCCTAGTGGGTGATGACCATTAGTAGTCCAACTACTTCCCGGGGACTCACTATTTATGAAATAGTGGCACACGGGACCTGCTCCGCTTGCCGGGAAAACTCATCTAACCAAGGACACATAGTCCAGTTGGAAGGCAAGATACCTAGAGTGGGCTCTCCTTTGTGGGCAACACAACCACCGGCGGAGTCACCGACTTCATTTTCCCCGTGCACGGTTTAGGGCCTTTTCACCCATGGGCGGCAATAGGCGTGATGGAGACATAAATACAGGATCGTTTGATATTGCGTATAGATTGAACAAAAAAAAAAACTTATGCTAAAACCCTATAAGAATAAAGGGATTTCACCTTTGTGGATCATGTAGAGGATCCATATGAGGAGACTAGGGTTTGAAAGCATCAGATTGCGATTTGGTCAGAATTTTTTTTTTATTCTCGCTGGACTGCGAAAATTAATTTTTTTCGCCACCGAAACGACTTCTGATCGTCCTGATTTTTCGCTTTACAATAGTAACTTTGCGTTCCAAACCACATATCCAAAAATCAGCCCGATCCAACGGTGGAATCAAAAGTTACGATTGATTTACGACTGCTGTGCCGAAAAACCTAAAGATCTTCTATCGTATTCCTTCCGCCATCAAATCTTGCACCGAGTGTGGGCTACGGTATCACCAAGATTTTCTCCTCTCTCCATAGAACAAATCCTAATTCATGAGAATTATTGTTGTTATGAGAAGAGACTAGGTCGGCGTATATATAAGGCTACGATAGGGACCTTAAGGAGAAATAAGTGTTTGGGCTTCCTATGGAAAGTTGGAATCCTAATTCCACTATGAATTAGTTCCTTCCATAAATTATAATTCACACCACTAAAGAATTATAATTGCACTCCCGTTCTTATCTCAAAATTATATTTCGAGCTCCTTATTATTAAATACTTATCATTCTCCCCACGTTAAGATTACAGATAACCGTCATTTAAATTAAATTACTGACTATTATATTTAAATGACTTCTTAATCCTTGAGCCTACTACTTAACTTATTTGACATGTCGGATTAACATAATCCACCTGCAGGGTTTGACATGATCAAAACTTATAAGCTTCTCAAGGGGCTATCATCAATCCCTATACCGGGACGTGGATTCCATCAATAATTAATATTCATCATACATATAGTGTCGTCATCCAATTCACGAAGATTATTGATCCATAAATGAATCTCACTCATATTGAGTCAAAACAACAAACACTACATATATATGTCTATTAATTATTTCAAGATTAAGAGCATAAGTAATCATAATAACCATGGGATTTTAAATTGTTTTATATAGTCAGTATAAAAACAATTAACCCAAACTGGTCCTATTCAATACACACAAAGTGTACTAGCACAACGAGTTAAAACTATACCGTTTTCTGTAGTTAAGATAAACTACTAAAACTTCTGCTAAAATCCTACCGATGGGTGTCCAATTCCATCTAAGACTGTGAACCATTAAATTTATATTCTACAAGAACCGATGATAAGATCTTCTGTGTGTAAGCTATACTCTACACACCAAATCATCTACTATATGGAATAAAAGACACACATGCACAATATTTAAATAAATAATATAATGCAACCATTGCCCATACAGATTCTCATTAAAATAGCAAAACCAAGTTTATAACATATCCAAACCAACAAGAAAATTATGGTTTTTAGTATATCACTCTAACAATCTCCCACTTAGACTCAAAGCCATGCAGCTATGCATTTCACTCTCATTACCTCAACGTGAACACTCTATGTGTTTTCCCTTCTAATGAATCATCGGCTCTTTTGAGTTCGCAACCATTTCACTATTATCAAAATAAAGTGAAATAGCTTATAACGCTGAAGGTGCCACATCTAGATTCATATGGAAGTTCCTGAGCCAAACCGCTGCCTTAGCTGCTTTTAAAGCAGCCACATATTCAGCTTTCATGGTGGAGTCAGCAATGCCTGACTGCTTGATACTCCTCCAACTAATGACTCCACCTCCTAGAGTAAACACATAACCTAAAGTTGACTTTCTGAAAACCTAACATTTGACTAAAAATTCTGGTCTGTGTATCCAACAGGTACGACTGTTTGCCTGGTAAACCAACATAAAAACTCGAGTCCTTTTAAGGTACTTAAGTATATGTTTTACCGCAGTTCAGTGCTCTTTCCCTGGATTAGACTGATATTTGCTAACCATACCAACGGTAAAGCAGATGTCTGGTCTAGTACACAATATAGCATACATGAGGCTTCTTACTACCGAAGTATAAGGAACTGCCCTCATCATGTGTCTTATGACACTGATCTTGGATAAAGTGATTCCATGCCTAAAAGGGAGAAACCCTTTCTTGGAATCCTGTATGCTAAATCTAGCAAGAATTGTACCGAGGAATAACACCGCGCTTCCATTGCGCCTTTTGTACACACAAGACTCATCCGATTATTGATCAAAATCAAAAAATTTGATTGCATGGTCAAAACAGATGTTCCAAGATTTAGACACTTGCTTAAGCCCATAAATGGGCTTCTTGAGTTTGCACAATATGTGCTCTTGGCCCTTTGCTATGAATCCTTCTGGTTGCATCATATAAATGCTTTTATCAAGACTTCCATTAAGAAAATTTGTCTTGACATCCACTTGCCAAATCTCGTAATTAAGATGAGCTGCAATGGATAAGAGAATCTGAATAGACTATGGCATGGCTACCGGCAAAAAGGTTTCATCATAATCGATCCCCTTCTTTCTGAGTGATCCCTTCTAGCAACAAGCCTTGATTTAAGCCCGTCTAATCCTCTCTATCTCTTATATACCCACTTGCATCCGATAGGTTTTATCCCTTCGGGTGGTTTTATAAGATCCCAGACTTTGTTATAGTACACGGACTCCATTTCAGATTTCATAACCCTTTGCCATTTTCTGTATCTTTATCTTGAAGTACTTCATTGTAGTTAAAAATGGTTCGTTTCTTATTCATCAGGGACCTTGTCACAAGACTCTCCCAAGAACATAAAACGATCAGGTTGATGAACAACCCTCCCACTACGACGAGGCACTACTTGTGTTTGTGTACATTGTGCAAATATTGAACATACTACTTCACTATCCACACGTTGTGCTGGTTCAAGAACCTACGTATTAGTGATTTGTTCAAAATGTGCACAAGTATCGGCAATCCTCCCACTACGACTAGGTAATGGAATGTCAATATCCATTTACTGTGGTATTTCCTCTTGTACTAAAGGTATAGACGAATTGTGCCCTGTTTTTCGCTCCTCTTATTTCCACTACAACAACATTACTTCTGGGCTTATGGTCTATGATATAATCCTCTTCTAAGAATCTGACATTGATAACAATAACCTTAAATTCTCGAGGATTATAAAATAAACCACCATTGATTCATTTTTGATACGTAACAAAGAAATACACTTCTATTCTTGATTCCAACAAATTCGCATTACCTTTCAGCACATGTGCTGGACTACCCCATACCTGAGTATGCCACAGACTAGGCTTACGCCCAGCCCGCAATTCTATGGGTATAGTAGGTACTGACTTTGATGGTACCAAGTTCAGAATATATACAGCTATTTCTAAAGCATATCCCCAAAAAGAATTAGGTAGGTCTGAATAACTCGTCATAGATCTTACCATTTCTATAAGAGTCTTATTCCTTCTTTCTGTTACACCATCATGCTGTGGCATCCTCGGTGCAGACAACTGGGATGCAATCCCATTCTCTAATAAGTATTCCTTGAACTATCCCAAAAGGTATTCACCACCACGATCTGATCGTAGTGCCTTGATACATTTTCCTAGATGCTTCTCCGTTTCTGTCTTGAATTCTTTGAATTTTTCAAAGACTTCAGACTTACGTCGCATTAAGTAAATGTATCTATACTTTAAATAATCATCTACAAATGTGATGAATACTCAGAGCCTCCTCTAGTCTGGACATTCATGTGACCATACAAATCAGAGTGAACCAGTTTTAACTATTCTTTAGCGCTATAGCCTTTTGCCGAGAATGATCTCTTAGTCATTTTACTATCTAAACAGGATTCACAAACTGGAAATGCCTCCATTTCCAATGAACCTAATGGCCCATTTTCGACCAGTTTTTGAATTCTTTTTAGATTAATATGACCGATGCATAAATGCCAAAAAATACATTTGGTTCATTTTGAAGGTTCCTTTCTCTTAATTGGTAAACTATTAATGCTATTCAATTCACTCAGTTGTAGTACTGACAAGTCAGGATTTAATAATATAAAGATCAATCACTAATGTACCAGAACAAACAAACTATTTATTTTTTTTCTAATGATAACTGATTTATCATTAAAATAAATAAAATATTTGTCCTCAACCAATCTAGAAATAGAAATCAAATTCTTTCTATTGAAAGATACATATAGACATTACTTAATCATTAATATCCTATTCTGACTAAACTGAAGATAAAATATCTTCTACTGCAACTATTGTCACATTCGTAACTGCCCATATGTAAATTTTCTCTATTTTTAAGTTGTCTGGTTTCCTGGAACCCTTGCAAAGTATTGCAGACATGATTAGTGGCTCCCGAATCTACACACCAGGTACTGGTAGATCGGACCACTAAACAAGATACAACAACAAATAGATGAAATTTACATATGTTGTTATAACGGTTTAGGAAACAAGGACAATCTTTCTTCAAATGCACTTTCTACTGACAGTGAAAACACTGGCCCATAGGCTTTTTCACTCCTCCTAGAGGTTCAGCGACTGCTGCACGCACTGCTCCTTGTGGGACTGCAGCTTATGCATTCTTCTTCTTCCTTTCTTGCTGTTGGGCATAGAAGTTGAAGCTTTCTCAACCACTAGAGTACTAGCCAGCTTTCCAAGGAGTTCCTCAACTGCTTGAAATTCTTTAAGAAGTTCCAACAATGAATAAAGCTTATTCATGTTGTAATTCTGTCGGAATCCCTTAAATAAATCCAGCAGCGACTGGAGAACGATATCGACCTGAGTTTCACCATCGATTTCAGCCCTAAAGATCTCTTAGTTTATTCAA
This sequence comes from Lonicera japonica, assembly GCA_021464415.1. Classification (NCBI taxonomy): domain Eukaryota; kingdom Viridiplantae; phylum Streptophyta; class Magnoliopsida; order Dipsacales; family Caprifoliaceae; genus Lonicera; species Lonicera japonica. The sequence goes on along the minus strand of CM038464.1, from coordinate 78,523,564 downwards.
AAGACCGATCATCTTCAAAACAAGATCTTTAACTCGGGTTCCTTCAGCTATAGTCGTGTTCATGAGGTCTTTCATCGAAACCTACCTTACGGCATGATCCTGATCCCCAAAAATATCTTTGAGGTTCAACATTATGTCGTAGGCGGTGGCAAAAGACTAATGCTAATGTTGTAGCACATTTGACAAAAATGCCAGAATGTAAAACCACACCATCTCATCAGCCTTTTTTCACCTCCGGCAAGCTTGAGTTTCCTAATCGGTCGCCCCCTTACCATGTTCTGCTGGAAAAAACTCAGTGAGCACAAACTTGTACTCTTTAACAGTAAGCACAATGTTCAAGTTCCCTTTTTTTAGCCAATATAATTAGGTCCAATCAATTTGTTTTAGTTGAGAATAATTAAAAGTGGATTGAAAGAGTTTGCCATTTTAAAACTTGAGAATCACATACAAATTATGATGGACAATAATAACTTTGAACACATATTTTAAATATGGTACCCTCTACCATTTCAAAAAGCGTTCGCCAGCAGCCTAAGACTTTAAACAATATGCCCCGTTAATGAGGTCGTCTATTATTCATTATTTCTTAGACAGATGTAAACCTATTAAATTTTACTATCTAGACAATCCTTTATCGTCAAGCAATAAATACTATCTTAGACAATCCTTTATTGTCAAGTAAAATTTAAATAGCCGACTTCCTTTGGTCCTACAAATAATAGTAGAGACTCAGTTGGAGAGCATACTATTATTTATATCTAAGTGTATACCATCATTTAATTTAGTCCAATGATTCTGAAATTTATTCTCTCCGATATGGAGGTGAGCACTAAAACCCACACGAAAAATAAATCACATCATTTAAAATTATCAGTCAGTGAAATTTGTACAATGATTCCGCAATCTATTCTTTCCGATATGGAGGTGAGCACTATAACACACACGAAGAATAAATTACATCATCTACAAACCAATGATGGAGACCGTGGGATTTTTATGTGAAAAAATCCCTCACCCACTTAGTATTTAAAACATTATTTTCTGAGGGTTAAAAAAATTTTATATTAAATTCTAGTCAACTAAAATACAAGGGTATGAAATATAAAAGACATGTGTAATAAAATTATTTTGCTGCTTTTTTTTAAAAAAAACTTATATTTTTCAATTACGCAAAATTTATATTTATATACCCTTTTTTAATTTGACAATAACTAAACATAAAATAAAAGGTGATCTACGTATGGTCATGTATCCATGTTGTCCAAAATTATAAGGAAACCTAATAATTAAACACATATGACCAACACACAATCACACAAGCATTAAACCATTCAATAATAAGAATAATTAAATCCCTGCTATTATGGTCCAAGCTTCATCATCCCTAGTCTGTTGAAAAACCTGTCACGACCTACGTCGCCACTTCATTGACTATGTCGGGAATCAACCTTGGTGGAAACGCCTTCTTCAACGTTCTTCGTTAAAGAAATTGCAATCTTAGATACAAAGGTCATATGCCTCCATTTAAGGAGTTCACACATAAACTATTATATCTAAACTGTAAATAAAATTACATAGATCCTATGCCTCCTTTTAAGGAGTTCACAAATCTGATCTAAATTTAATTTACAACCATGAATAAAACCCAAATCATCATGCACATTAAAATTAACCACGAATAAAAATATCGTGGGATCCAATCACACAAAACATAATTATGTGACCATAATAGCGGGACAAGAATACTGCAAAACAAGGGTTAGCGAGTTCTACGTTCTATCCAACAACAACATGCATAAATAGATTTAACTGGACAACATGGCTAGTTCAATCCGTACGCAGTATCAAAGAAAACCAATCCCTCTGATACCAATTGATGGAGACATAAATACAGGATCGTTTGATATTGCGTATAGATTGAACAAAAAAAAAACTTATGCTAAAACCCTATAAGAATAAAGGGATTTCACCTTTGTGGATCATGTAGAGGATCCATATGAGGAGACTAGGGTTTGAAAGCATCAGATTGCGATTTGGTCAGAATTTTTTTTTATTCTCGCTGGGCTGCGAAAATTAATTTTTTTCGCCACCGAAACGACTTCTGATCGTCCTGATTTTTCGCGTTATAATAGTAACTTTGCGTTCCGAACCACATATCCAAAAATCAGCCCGATCCAACGGTGGAATCAAAAGTTACGATTGATTTACGACTGCTGTGCCGAAAAACCTAAAGATCTTCTATCGTATTCCTTCCGCCATCAAATCTTGCACCGAGTGTGGGCTACGGTATCACCAAGATTTTCTCCTCTCTCCATAGAACAAATCCTAACTCATGAGAATTATTATTGTTATGAGAAGAGACTAGGTCGGCGTATATATAAGGCTACGATAGGGACCTTAAGGAGAAATAAGTGTTTGGGCTTCCTATGGAAAGTTGGAATCCTAATTCCACTATGAATTAGTTCCTTCCATAAATTATAATTCACACCACTAAAGAATTATAATTGCACTCCCGTCCTTATCTCAAAATTATATTTCGAGCTCCTTATTATTAAATACTTATTATTCTCCCCACGTTAAGATTACAGATAACCGTCATTTAAATTAAATTACTGACTATTATATTTAAATGACTTCTTAATCCTTGAGCCTACTACTTAACTTATTTGACATGTCGGATTAACATAATCCACCTGCAGGGTTTGACATGATCAAAACTTATAAGCTTCTCAAGGGGCTATCATCAATCCCTATACCGGGACGTGGATTCCATCAATAATTAATATTCATCATACATATAGTGTCGTCATCCAATTCACGAAGATTATTGATCCATAAATGAATCTCACTCATATTGAGTCAAAACAACAAACACTACATATATATGTCTATTAATTATTTCAAGATTAAGAGCATAAGTAATCATAATAACCATGGGATTTTAAATTGTTTTATATAGTCAGCATAAAAACAATTAACCCAAACTGGTCCTATTCAATACACACAAAGTGTACTAGCACAACGAGTTAAAACTATACCGTTTTCTGTAGTTACGATAAACTACTAAAACTTGTGCTACAATCCTACCGATGGGTGTCCAATTCCATCTAAGACTGTGAACCATTAAATTTATATTCCACAAGAACCGATGATAAGATCTTCTGTGTGTAAGCTATACTCTACACACCAAATCATCTACTATATGGAATAAAAGACACACATGCACAATATTTAAATAAATAATATAATGCAACCATTGCCCATACAGATTCTCATTAAAATAGCAAAACCAAGTTTATAACATATCCAAACAACAAGAAAATTATGGCTTTTAGTATATCACTCTAACAAGGCGGCCCTCCTTCGAGTCACGGGGAGCTACCCGGTGCTCGGTATATCATCATATCCAGCCCACACGTGTGATCGCATCAACAGGAATATATCGATTCTGCATTCAACAACATATAATCATTCAATCATCCATCACACGTATGGTCAACAACATATATATATAATCACATAATCATCATCATCATGATCATCGTTCATTCATCATTCGTCACATCATCATTATCGATCCCATTATCCGGGACTTTATTATATAACCAATAATTCTCATTATTCGGCTGATTGACTCGTTATCAATATATTTTATATCTCATTATCAATATATTACGTCCATAAGCGTTCTATGCTAATTCTCTAGCTAGTCATTAAGCCAAGTATCTATTAGTGTGCCTCTCGCTCAACCGGCATATTAATACAAATCACCTAGTTGTTCATATTCTTAACTAAGGAAATCACATGCCCTAATAAGGGTGTTCTATGCGTCCTTAGAGAGTATCGAGGTTATATCCTCGTTGCTAATGTCTAGCACGCTCTACACAAGTCATTAAACTCGTATGTTATGGTATATCGCTCTATCGTAATGAGTTCTTGGTCCAACAACCATAGATAGAGTTAAACACTCTCAATTATATACATATCCATGCATATCTAATCCATATAATCCATAATCAACCATAAATCAAGCATAAATCCCAAAATCCTCTCTAGCCTAGTTCATTCCCTTAGCTACAGTGAGGATACGGCGTGTAGGTGAGAGAACAAGGCTCACAACATGGTAATAAGTGATGATATATGATATCTAAGTGATAATCTATCAATACGCACCATTAATCTAAGGTTCACCTCGCCCAGTCCCCATGAGATGCAAACAATATATACTTTCGATGAAAATCCCCAATTTGAGTTCAAAACTCTAATTCAACGAGTAATAATTTGAAAACAAGGGTTTAGTACTAGTGTTCCCACCTTAGAGAAGCAAGACCGAGGATTTGAGGAAGCGTAGAAGCTATCTCGTCGAAACCCTAGCTCCAACACGAGCTCCAATGGGGAAAGAAGGTGAAGAAGATGATGAATAGGGAAGGAGAAAGCGATTCGGCACTCCAATCTTGTAGGAGGAAGAAGAAGTGGCAAGAATCTCCCTCTCTCTCTCTCTCTCTCTAGAACTCTCTAGAGAGTGGTGGAGGTGTGTGGCTCGAAAATGACGAGTGTTGGGTGATAAATGGGTTAAAAACGCTCAAAACTGACATTCAGGTGAACCATGATCGATCATGGGTCTCCCATGATCGATCATGAACCATTCTGGAACTCTTATGGAGGACCATGATCGATCATGGCCCTTCCATGATCGATCATGGAAGTCACTACAACAGCAAATGACTTTCTGAGCCTAAAACGGACCTCGAAACGGCTGAATCTCGATTTGGCCCAAACACGAAAGTTATAGAGGGAAAAGAAATGAAGATGTGGCCAAAAATGGAGAGTCGTTTGAACATCGGATGAAGAAGTTATGGCCTCTCAAAGTTGGCCAAAAATCAACGAATTGCGAAAAGTCGAAACACGCGATCTACGCCTCGGTTTCAACCCGAACCACTCGAATAACGAAACGATTACTCCCTCAAACTAAATATACCTAATATGACATACTAGAACTATTCGATGGAGTACGAAGGGCTCGGAACCCAATGCACGCTCTCTGACGGAGATTAGGCCATACCGGGCTTAAGAGAAGGTCAATGCGAAAAAAGGAACACGGGGTATTACAACTCTAATGTTTGAGGCAGCTTGGTTTTAATACAAATTTGAGTGTTTTTCACCTCTTGTGTTCTAAGAACACATTGAACAGCCGGAATAACATTCTTGTTGTTATTCGACTTATCAATCAATTAACCCATCAATTGATTGTTTGTCTTCGACTATACCAAAGTTCATTATCGTTTTAGGGATTGAGTCGAGGTTCCACATCCATCATCTTCGCGTGGTTCCAAAGTTCTTACGTATTCAACGTCAAGAGTCGAGGATTCGTCATATCGGATAGAAATACGATCGCGAATCACATCATAATATGTCTAGTAAGTTTGATACATTTTCTTCCTTTTGATTTTAATTTTTTTGAATAATTCTTACGTTATCTTCTTATTTGATTTTCTTGTGATATGTGTTCAAATTGGTTTGAATTTATTTTCATTAAATATAAATTCGTATTTAATTACAAATTTATTTTCTTGTATTTATCTTTAAGAAGGGTAATATTGGAATTTAAAATAGTTAATTCAAATAATAAAATAATTAATCTTTTGTCCTTTATTAAAAAATTGCCCTTTAAATTAATGATTTTAAACGGATGTCCTTTTATTATAATACCTGTTTATGTAATGTCTTTTATTATTATTTTCTATATTATTATTATGAAGAAATTATAATAAATTATAATGAGCGAGGTTTGAATTTGTATCGCAGTCATTTTAGATTTTAAATTTTCGCTCTAAATTACATATATCTGCATTAATACCTCCTTAATAAATAATCAACTTTTCTGTCAAATTGCCACCGACATTATTTGAACTTTGCCTACTAATTTAAAGGGTGGACTATCATATCATTTGAGGTAGAACTCATTAATAAGAGCATCTGTATCGGGTAGGGTAAATTGATAAATTTACCCTACCCCGTTCACATCGGATAGAAAGGTCGGTTAAAATTTTGGCAGGTAGGGTACCGACTGGCCAAATTTACCATTTCGCTAATTTTTAGTCATACGAATTTGGGAGAGTCGTACGAATGATACGAATTTAGCACACTCGTATAAAAAAAATTTGAATCATACGAATATGTGTCACTCGTATGAGTCATACAAGTGTGTCAAATTCGTATGACCCATACGAATGACACACATTCGTATGACCCATTATTTTATTTTATTTTATATTACCGTTGCTAGCTTTGGATGATGTTAAAGTTAAAGTTAACTTTTTAACTTTAGGGGGTGAAATTGTAAATAAGTTATTAAAGTGTCTATTTTAAACCAATTATTGTTTTTGTATTATTTAAGTGCCAAATTTTTTTATCTATAAAATCAAGTCTTGCACACCATTTTTTTCCTCACTTGTTTGCAACATTTCTCCCAGTAGTAGAATAAAAAAAAAAAAGAGGTGAGGGAAAAAAACAAAGTTAGATAGAACTTTGTAAATTTAGTACAAGTGCAAAATGGCATATCGTGTGCGTGGAACAAATATGTCTCCACATGAAGATGAAGCATTATGCCGATCATATATTACTGTAAGTACAAATGCTTTCAAAAACACAATCATTTCACATTTGAATAATGATTTGTCAAAAGAATAATCATAATAATTTTCAAGAAAATATAATGGTATCTTGCAAGACATAATAAATAGATATTGAAATAATTTTTAAAACAAGCTGTCATTTTTTGGAACCTTTTGCAATTGAAATTAGAACTTAGTTTAATTCTTTAATGTTTAATACAAATCATATAAATTTATTTTGTGTTTTAAACATGGGTTATTTGAGTTATAGAATTATTGGGGCAAAAATATAATTAAGAGAAAACATGGACCAAACGGTGTATAACCAAAAGAGTTAAAAAAAAAAAAAAAAAACCTCAAATTGCCATACGAATTTGCCATCATCGTATGAACCATACGAGTGTGCCAAATTCGTATGGCTCATACGATTTTGCCACATTCGTATGGCCAAGTTTGGTTTTTTTTTTTTTTACATCAACTGATACGATAATGCTTCATTCGTATAATTTTTTTTTACTGTTTTTTTTACCCTTCTCGCTGTGAACTGTTTCAAAAGTTAATAAAATGTATAGTAAATTTAGCCTAAATATTTTCATTACGCTGCGGATGCTCACAATTGAATTATAAGATTTAAATGTAACTGTTAAAAAATAGCTGCAGCTTTCTAAAATTCTCTTGCTAGGGTTGAATAATTCATGTCTAAGCGTAAGGGATTTGTTGTTTAGCTTAGCTAGACGATAAAGTATTTCACTTCTTTTTATTTTAAAAATTATTCTTTTTCATTGCTTGACTTAAGGGAATATCAAACAATATCAAACTCTCAAAGTCAGTATTAAAAGTTAATAGACTCAAAAAAAATTAAAAAAAAATAAAAGTTAAGTTAAAATTTATTTGTATTATTTTATTTTAAATAATTAGCAAAATAACAATCGGTCGTCCGATTAATTCGTGACTAATCTTCAATTAGTTCTCTAGACGCTAATCCCTCTTACTACCCTAATTAAGAATGCCTTGAAATTTTATAGAACATTGAAAAATAGTCGAGTGTTTTGTGTGACCAGTTTGATCCTCAGGAATAAAGTATATATCAATTCTTTGTTGATAGTGATGGCAACAAAGAATTGATTAAAATTAATGTATGTTTGAAGGGCCTTCCTAGCTCCTTTCTAGAAGTAAAGACATTACTTGTATGAAAGAAAAAGGAAAAAAAAAAAAAAGTGAGTGCCAATATTGAGAGAGAAGTATTATTGTCAAAGTGTAGTATTTTAGCATTGTTTAAAAAACTAGAAGTAAATATTGTAATAAGTGCGTTTCTAGTATTATATAAAGTCCAAACATGTTTTTGAAGTCATATCTATGTTTTATTTAAAAAAAAAATTATTTGGTTCCTTTTCCTTTAAAAAAATTAATTACTTTATTTAACTTAGTTATATCCAAATGGCATACGTGTGCACGAAAATTTAGTATATTATAATTTCATGAAATCACGTGAAAGGCTAATTAATTGACACGCGGTCTATTCTTTGAGACATGGTAATAATCAATGGAAGGCAGAGTTTTCATTTTAGAAGTGGTCGGATGGCAGGTGCCTTTTATTGCATACGTGGATTTGTATGTATGTATGTGAAGATAGACATGACTAGACTATTGGAGACTTTTTTAAAAGGATGTCTATGGATGCAAGAAGGATGTCAACTAGATGTACACAATGTCTTGACACATAGGATCAAAAGAGTATTCATGGACAAACCATTGGAAAATGATTTACTGTTCGAAGTCGTGACAAATGGGAGCAATATTGTACCCTAGTTTTCTAAACTTCTATTTGTTATAATTATTTATCATGACATTGTTAAAAACCTTTCCAAAGCGGTGACAAATGGGAGCCCTGTACCTTGGTTTACCTAAATTTTGATTTGTTATTATTATTTACCATGACAATGTTAAAAATCCTACAATTTGTCACTGTTTTCCATGACAAATATTGTGTATTTAAAATTATCACTATATTTTGCTGTGACAAGACTTTACCCTGTCCCAAAAAAGGGGAAAAATAAATAAAAATAAGACCTAAACTCTTGTTTTAGCACCTATTACATGAAATTCGTGCGACAACCATTGTTTATGATCATTTTACTCTTACTGAATTTATACGTGTGCCTGACCCTATTACAAATGTCTTTTTAAATAATAGTTGAGAAATGTAATAAACTACACAATTAAGATAGCGTCGCAAACAACAATCCCTCAAAATTATAATTATTTTTGGTAGTGAATAATTACCAATTTTATAAAAAGTTATAGATACTGGCCATAGTATAATTATTAGGGCGTCAGCGCGAATGCTGCAACTCAAAAAGTAAGGAAGAAGAATTCCCTTTGTATTTTGCATTGATTACTTTCAATATAGCATTGAAAGGCCTAATAAAGAAAACAAATAATTTTGTTTTTGGTTGTGGCTACTGGCATTCCATTAAAATCCTTTGGTACCCCAAAATAATTTTTAGGGACACCATTACAAAATATCATGTAAAAGGGTCCCTTAAGTATTATTTTGAAGTGTTAAGAGTATTTTTATGGAGTGCTAATAGTCACACTCTTTATTTTTTAATACCAGCAGCAACTATAAGACTACGTTTAATGCAAAAGATGAAGACATGACTAATTTTTATAAGAAGTTAGAAATAACATGACAACTTTTAATTTTTCTTTATTTTTCCACGGAATACAATTCTTTAAATGATGGGTGAGAAAATTTTCCATGAAAAATAAATGTAAAAATGGATAATATATAATCAAATCACTCATAAGTTTTTCCAAGTCCTCATAAAAGTTGTGTTTTCAATTATTTTCCAACTATTTATTGAAAGATGCATTTGATAAGAAATTGGGATAATTATCGGACATGCTACTAATTTTTATAGATGTGTTTTTTGGTGAGATATTCTTCATCAATCCTCTTTCTTCATAGAAACTTTTTTTACCCATCCAGCGAAGAATTAAATTTCTTGAAAAAATGAAAAAGTGGTAGTAAATTCCAGTGAAAGGCTAATCTTTTCTCTCAAACTTCTCGTAAAGTTTAATGGGGTCTTCAATAATTTATCAAACGTGCCGTAGTTTAGTTAATTTTGAACTTATGATGGCTAAATAACACAATTATGATCTATAATAACACAAATTGGAGGATAAGATCTATGTAATGATGTGAGAGATTGATCGTCCATCAGGTCAATCATAGTAGCCATTCATGGCTTTCTACTAGTTAACGAAAATTTTGCTGGGAGATTCTTGTTCTTTTCTTCTTTGTCTGAAAAAACAATGCTCTAAAAAATCTCCGCTCTAGAGCCGATTAATCCCTGCCTAGGCATTAGAGGGTAGTCTGCGGCTTAATCTAGCTAGGTGGCCACCAAGTCTTGCAATATGATGATTTAGCATAAGTCTATTATTCCATTTTTATTTGAGAAACCATTCATTGTCATATTTGAGTTATGGGAATATTTTAAAGAATTAATAAATATAAAAATTACTTGTCGAATAAATCCTCTTAGCTCTAGTCCCCCTTCAACGCCTCAAAAAGGCCTAGCAATTTTTAGAATATTGCTAAAATAATATTGCTCTCAACATGTGTTGATTCAAAAGGTTGTTTCCTAAAACAACCTATATTGGTCATTTTTATTATATATTCTTAGGAGTGAAATCTCTAATATTTATTTCCATTAACTAGAAGTCACTAGGTTGTCTTTTGCATTAAATATGTTCAAGAGTGGATTTTGCGTTCAGTTCCAAAGGTCTCATAAATCACACCCACTTTTAAATTAGATTTTCTCATGAAATTTTGTGGAAATTATCACTTTCACCAAGTTTCATGAAAAATTACATATGTTTAACTCTTAAACTAGAATCTATTAGACAAAATTGGACCAAATGATAAATAGAGATGAGCCAAGTCCATCGTAACCAAAGATGTGTTTTAATCTAATATATGAAGAGGGTCTAAGCCTATTACTTACTTATTTTAAGCTATGCAACGTTGGCAAAGCTTAGAGGAAACTTTGCATTTTTATCGGCGGAGGACCAACTGGGAGGTCTAGCACCAAAGAAGGCTGCCCCAATGGCGAGAAGATCGTTGTAGACATGCCGGACATAAACACCAGTGGTTGTGATGCCACCGTGATTTATGATGAATTTGCCTGAAGAGCAAAGGTGTTCGCGCGTGAACTGTGGTGATCAAGTCCTGACCTGGACGAAGCACAACAACAAAGAGTTACCAGAGATCTTTATCTCAACGCAAGGCATTAGGGACATGGCCAGTGCAGATAATTCCGGCAAAACTACAGATAATGGAATAGCAGCTAGTCAGATTTACTGGCATTCTTCATCTTGATAAAACGATCCAAAAATGAGGTTTCTTTTGGAGACACGAGAGCATACTTGCTAGATAAAAACGATACTAAAAAAATAACTTTCCTTTTTTAAAAGAGATTTGAATAAGAAATTTAACAAATACAATAACTGCTAGATGACCAAACTAACAAAAAAACCTGCCGAAAATCCTTTTCAACCGCAGAATTTATGTAGTCTAAGATTTTATAAAATTGAGAGAGCGAGCTCACAGTGCAGTGTAAATTGGGCATCAATTTGCCACATCCAATTTGTTATTTGCAACATCAATGGACACACTTTTTTAAAACATTGTGTAAATTTAACACATGACATGCTTTCGTATTACCATTGTGTAGATGCTTGAAGAATGCAAGTATCAACCACCACACCCACAAAATACCGCTCCATGTCTTTCCTCAAATGGCAAGCTCGGTCACTTGGAGAACAATTTCCAATTGAAGAGATAAAGTTAACATAGCAGTGTAAAATTAGAAAACCGCCGTTCAGTTAGAAACTGAGGGCAGCTTAGAGAAATAGGGAATACCTTTATCTAGAAGGGATTTGGTACGTACCGGTTTTAGCAACGAATTTTCATCACTGAAAAACATCTCCCCGTGTTTTGGAGATGAAAATTCATCATTAAAAGCCGGTCCATACCAGATCCAGATCATACATTTATCAGTGCGAGGGACAACTATAAATTTGTCTTGTACAGCAATCACCAATCAATAAGTTTATTATCCATCTCCATCCAACTAAAACCATATAATCCTTTTTCTCTCACTAGATTGGCAAACTACAAATAGAGGTTCACAGTTACAGGTACAAAAGGTTGCTATAATCACATTAATACAGGCAAATAAAAGGATGCCATGGTGCTGGTAAAGAGGGCAAAAAAGGAAAGGGAGAAAAGAAAGTGAAATCTGAAAACATAATTGTAAAGGGGAGTGATGGCAGCTCATAGCTCAATCAACCAATGCCATATATGTACTGTTACAGCCCCTCAGATATACATAATACATACATGAAAAAATCTGTATAATTTACATTTTCTGAAGAGAAAACCCAGTCACATATAATTTAAGCTCCTAGTCTTGCTCTCTGCCCACTGGCCCGCCAAGCATGATCTGTAATTTTAAGCATTTGGGTCAACTTTTTTATTCTTCTTTAATAAAACAAGGGGCTGTCTGTTTAACATTTTTTTAAGGATACACCAATTTCAAAGTAATCAGAGAATAAAACTTGTTTACTATCACAAAACTTGGTACATCGATTATGTCCAAAAAAGAAATTGGACTCTCGACTTGGTACGTCTCAAAGCGAAATAGTCTAGTCTTGATCTGGAATGTTGAGAGTAAATTATAGTAAACCTTCTTGAACTATAAGGAACTTAAATTATATTAATTTTAAAATTAGCAAGAAGTAAGGAAAGGAGAATATTAATCTTAACCAACATTTGCAAGGACTCAAATTCCAGGAAAAGACTTCTCAGAATCTCAGGAGTTCGTTTGAAATGAAGTTTAGAGAATGATTGAAAGCACTACTAATCTTCATAATAAGTTGTAAAAAGCAATGAGTGATTTGATGAGATGTTCCCCCATCGTTTCCTTAATTTTCGGTGAAATTTTTTCTTGCAGCCTAAACTATGGAAAATGAACAAGTAACAGAATATTCACCAAATCACTCTTCTTTTCTTCAATTTCTTATAAAAATTGGTCGTTTTTTCCACAATCATTTTCCAATATTTTTATCAACACTCTAAAATGTCATTTCTCTCCTAATACTTGAACCAAGATGTCATTTCAGATTGCTAGTAGCAACACCCAACAGAAACATTAAAAGAGAGTGGAGTGGAGAACAAACGCATTTGGATTTGTGTTACTTACATTACAGTCGAATGCGAACCTTCTGGCCAGCATAATGGCCGCATTTCTTTCTCTCGCCGATTCAAATGCTAATACAAAGGAAAGCCCCATATGTGGTTGCCAAAACAGTGCCTGCGCTGCGGCATTCCCACCACCTCTAACTCCACAGAGCTGAAAGATTAGAAAAACAATGACACAGATTGTCCCAAAAACACGTTTCATCTCTATTTTTAACAGATAAACAAACACATCAAGAATTTAAAACAAAGGACTAAGCAAAAGCAGTGTTCAAAAAATCCCCGCCTCTGCCGCTTAGCTAGGCAGCGCCTTGTCTTTCTGGATGGCGAGTCAGCAGGAATAATGGAGTTTTTTTTTTTTTTAATGTTTCAATTACAAGAATATTTGTTTAACAAACTCTTAAATCTCATTTTCAGAAGTAAAGTTAGATTTTATGGTGTTATATTTTTTAAATAATTAATAAATATAAAAGTCATTGTCCAATTAATCCCCGAGGTGGCATTCGCCCCCCCCCCCCCCCCCCCCCCCCGGGCGGCCCAGCGCCTAGGAACGCCTAGCGATTTTTAGAACATTGAGCAAAATACCACTTTTATTAAATAACCCTTACTTTTGAGCTCCTAGCTGACGGAGCTACACACCTGAGAAGAAAATAGTTGGTTCGACTTGGTAAGTAGAGATTTTGGCAAGCCGCCACATGTTCTCCCCTTGCCCTCTAAGTGTACAAGAACTACTTGTAGTAAAGGGAGAAGTAAAAAATTGTTCCCAGCTCTTTTGACATTAGAATGATTTTTGATGCAGCTACGAAGAGATCTGCCCTAACGCTAGATTGATTGTGAATCAAGTTTAGAAGAATAGAAGAATTGCTCCAAAAGATAAGAACGAAACAAAAAGAAACTAATTCTGGAAACAAATATTCCATTGTATTTACTATAAGAAAAATAAAACCCTAATTCTACTATACTACCAAAAGGCATAATAAAACCCTAAACATAATTGGTGGACTAAATCGACCCAAATTATTAAAGTAATCCCCAATTGAATTAATATTCTAAATGCGAATAAATAAATTACTAAATATAATTTATTTTACAACAACTAAAATATGATTTCTTTTCTTGTTGCACTCCTCATCATATTTGTATGCATTATCAGCACTGTCAATTGATTTCTGTGAATACAAAGCTAACAAAGAAGTTGACTTGGCTGGCATTTATACTTCCGGATAGAGCATTGAAATGGACAAATACAACGGTAAATTGTTGTACTTTCATTTTAAGACCGGGGGCCAAAAAGTAATTTTAAAAAGTTAAAGTGTTACTTGCTAGATTTATCTTAATTTTCTTCATAAATTGTCTTCTTTAACCTAGTTCATCTAGCAAGTCGTCTTCTTATATATTCTGGATTGTGTAATCCTATAAGGCACCTTCACCAGCTTTCCTTTTCATGCTTGTCACCTTAGGGATTCTGTTAACCTTGGTGGCGGGCCTTTGTATCCCCAACAATATTTTTATCCTTTAGTGCTCGTTTGATTCGAGCTTTTGTTCGTTCCTAGAATCCAAAATGTAATTTCACATGGAAAGTTTGACGCTCATCAACCATCTCCAGATTAAATATTAGACCCTACTTTATTTTTCTATACTTGTACCCTAACTCTAGGCTTCTCAACTTGCTATTCTTTTTCTTTTGTTCGTGTTCTTGTAAGTGTGCTCACTACTACTTTAATCTTCAAACGGTAACTCAAGTAACAACATACCTGCATTGAGGTGGAATAGTATTCTTTAACCACTGTTGTCTTTCCTTTACAAAGCTTCATCCTCATCTTTCCCACATGGAGTACATGTATAGACTGTGCTGGATGATGATCTGTCCCATTCATCTGAACAACAACCTGCAAAGCAACACCATAAAATTGATAATTACAAATGCAGGCATTCCATAAAGGGTGTTTTCCACTTTGCCTTTTAACCCTTTTAATACTACATAATTAGACAAATCAGACGTTAACCCTATTTTCTAACTCCATCCACGTTGCCCTTTAGTTCCTTTGTTCTACCAAAGTGAACAAGTAAGACATCCTTAACTCAACCTAGAGATGTCATTGTTCTAACGTAGTAACACTGAAATTATGAGGGGAAATTTTGACATGGGACACTATTTACTATGCATATTAGGCTTTACGCATCCTTTTTGAAATGTTTAGAGTTTTGGTCACTCACTGTACGAATGTATGATTGACTGGAAAAACAAAGATCACCGCTATTTGACACGTCCTTGTGGAATACATGAATTTAAGAGTTTCTTTTCCCCAACTGACAATATTACGAGCAAGGAACTACCCAAATCAATGCCAATTTATATATTATGCCCATTTTTTTGGATATAGCTATTGGCATTCCAACAATATACTCTAGCACTTCAAATCAGTCAGAAAAGCATCCCCAAACATCACTAAAATCATGGAAAAGTGTCCCTGAATGTTATTTTGGGATGCTAGAGTATTTTATGGATCAGGTTTAGTAGAAAAGTCGAAGTGAAGTCATCAATTCAACCATTCACATTAAGCCAACCATGTTACAGGTGCTTACTAGACACGTGCTCCTCCAAGATCTACTGCAGCTTTGTCCCCCCGATCTTTAATATCAGATATTGATCACCCTCCACCATTTTCCCGGCAATAAAACCAAAAACTCAAGTTGAATGGGAATCTACCTTTTAAGAACATAGAATGTTAAATAAAGGGATCACACCAAACGTTCTTGGTCAATCCTCCGAATGAACAAGTTCCACAATTTCGTTGCAACCCTAACTTGAGCGATTGAATGTGAACGAATCCATCTACCCTACATCTGCGGGACAGAAGGTGATAAAAACCTAAAACAGATGCTTCCAAGTCCTGCTACAACTCTTTTCTCATAGCAGAGATCGCCCAGTTGGTCTCAACAAACTTGGATGTGGAAGCAGACATGGACTGACTTTTGAATGATCAGATTGCTGGATGTGAAACCTTACCCATTTCTGCTTATTTTTTGATATCTATCTATAGAAAAAGTGAGTGAGGGCGAGGAAACTAAATGCTTACATGGATTTAATAATGGATATAGACATATAGTATTTGTTCCCATCAGACTTCATTGGCTCAAGACACACAGGGATCAGACAATTGACCTTTAACTGTTGCATCACATAAAATATAAACATTTGTTTTTGAAGAGAAAGGGGAGTCGTACTTATGTTATTTCACTTATAGAATAAGGCTCGTATTTCACCTACATGAATGGAAACATTATTCAACTTGAGCACCAAATACAGCTTAAATGTAATAAGATAATATTAATGACAAACACTTGCAACGAGCATTTTTCTATTTTTGATTTAAATCATAGAGGTAACTCACATTGAATTCAGTGTCATGTCTTCGCACCAAAGCTTCCACATAGTTCCCTAATCCTGCAGCTGTTTCATAAGAACTTCATCAGTAAACTTCATCCAATTTCATTTAAGATTCCAATTTCATCTTTGTTGGGATCATTCAAATTCACAGACTAGAATACTAACTGTTGAAAAATCATTATTTTATTTATTATTGGTGTTATTAGGTATCACTGTATATCTCAGCAGTTTACAGATTTAGTTTCTAATTAGGACTTCATTACATAATTTTTTTTTTTGTCCTTTTTGGTCATTTTACTTATTCTTGGTTCATTGTAACCCTAAATTTTTTATATAAATATAGACTATGGTTCTCTATTTGAGTAAGCCAAACCCATTACAAAATTCTTCTTACCCGGATCAATGGGACCAGTGGTTGTCAATGTTACACTTTGGTCATCCGAAATGATCTCAACTTGCAATATTTTACCAACATCAAAAGGCTCAGGAGCATATACAGATTTGGTAGCCCCTGACAATGCGAAAATTGATCAATATTAATGCAAAGATATATATGTCATAAGAGAATACAAGTTAGAAGGACAGAGAACTTTCCAACTCTTATCTAACAACTCAAATCATTTTAAAGAACATACTCCCTCAGTCCCACATTAAGAGTCAAGCTTCTTGTTTTGGACATAATCAATGTACCGAATCTCATTATATAAGTTGTTATGTACCAAATCTCATTAAATAAGTTTTATTCTTGACAAATGATTATGTTAAAATATTGTTTTCTTAAAATGTGTTAAAATCAAGCAAACCAATTTCCGACATGATCAAAACGGGAACACTTAAATCTTCTTTCGACAAATAAAGGGAATTGAGTTAGATGCTAATGCTAAGAAACTGGCTGAAAAATATACAAAACAATTGCCCAAACAAATAATGAAAATAACAAATTAATATGATCACAAGAACAGGAATGAAGTTTCGTGGAATTACACAGAAAGTCCCAAAATTATGCTGCACTGTTCAAATGGTAAATAACGCGAAAGATCTACCGCCTAGGGCATAGAACTGAAGCACCCCATCTGTTAGCCCGTTGTATGCTGGGATGCAGTCTCAGTTGAAAGATCCAAATAATATTATGTTCTTTTACGCTGGGGAAGTTCTAAGTCTCTTCCTTTTACTACAAATAAACCCTCCCCACCCCAAGTGAGACTAGAACCCGGGATCTCCCAGATCCGGGGGGCGCCTTTACCACTTAGATAGCCATTCGCTCGTGTGACTTCTTATTTTCTCGCAATTTATTCATATAAAACAAAATAACGTGACTTGGCTTGAAATGTCTTACTATCATAAACAATAGTAAGACATTTCAAGCCAAGTCACGTTATTTTGTTTTATATGAATAAACGCTAGTTTTGCTTAAAATAATGCTATGTTATGCGGCTATAACTTTGGTAGTTTGTTAGCTTTGAAAAGTGTAATAATTTCTTGTATTTTATTAGTATTATATTCTTTAAAATAATATTTATAGTGAAAAATTGTTTATCTGATTAATCCCCCAGTATCTCCACCTCGCCGACCTAGGACCGAAAAGCAAGTTTTAGAACATTGCGTCAGACACCTTCATTCTATGAATGAAACGTGTTTTCTCTATCTCCATGGTGTAGACATTTGCACCCTTAATATGTACTAAAACTCCTATTGGAGACAAAGATGGTCAACATGCCCGGCAAATTCTGTTGTAACCTAAATAATGGAAATATATAATCAAGCTCTATTTAATAGTGGTTACATTAGAATGAATCAATTTCATCACTGCACCTACCTGAAATAAGCACCCTTTTTCCACCTTCAGATGTTAGGCGATACCATTGAATTGAACATTCTGAAAGTTCTGGAGCTCGATCAGAAGGTTGGACCCGCAAATATGAACCCAAAGCTTCATCACCATCTAATTCATACAACTTGGGTGCATTTTCCTCACGCCTCTTGCTTGTTGCCAACTGAAATGAATCAATGATAACTATGAGATCTTCTAGACAAATTTGTGGAATTTGGAAGAAAAAGCAACACAAGATCTTCTAGAATCAATATCGTATATTCGTAATTCATTGACGAAGGAAGGTAGTATTACTCAGTCGTTGTGGTCCCTCACTAACTCTAAACTGTTCCCCAGTTATCATGATTGAAAATTTAACCAAACCCAAACACATACCAATTGACTTTCTTCATCTTATCACCAATTCCTACCGAAAATCTAGAAAAACACACACTACATGATCATGTGCTTTCTCAAACTTGAAAATAATTCCTTCGCAAAAGTCCCATATATGAATGCAAAAGTATCACTCAAGACCCATCTCAATTTCAATCTCTTGGACTGAACTTTTGTCAATACCATATAAAAACACTCCACCAGACTCATGATATGTAGTTCTTCTCAACAAAACTGATTTTTTTACTTAAAATGGAATGAGTTAATGAAATAAAATACTAAGAATGGCGAGTTCTTGTGGCCAAAACTAATAAACTCTCCATATCAAAAGTTAAAGAGGAAAAAATAGTGTAACCAACAAGGTAAACATCAGTAAGACCAAGCAAAGATGGCTGAAAAACAAGAAAAAAATTATGTTTAAAAACCTCTTTTTGGAGCTGAAGTGAATGCTTTGACTTCTCTGCGAGCTGAGCCCTTAAAGCTTGAAGCTCATGTTCCATATCCATAACCTGCAAAATATATTTACTTCACTACGAAGGGCATTGACCTTTTGGCCAAAAAGATTGATATTTTTCTAGATATAACAAAACGAATAATAGAAAAATTAAAGATCAGAATTCAGATCATATGAAGCGAAACGGGCTTTACAGAAAATATATGTTGCTACAATTTCTGGACAGCAATTAATTTTGAGGTATTGGATATTGGAGGAAAGATCTCTATGAAACGAAGAAAGTTCTGGATAGGAATTGTTGCAATATCCTGCTCTGATACCATGTTGGAATTTTAGAATTCAAGGGGAGCACAGCGGAAGCATGCTTCAAATCAATGTGGTGCATCGCGTGCATGAATGGAGATGTACAGCTATGGAGCAGTACAGAGCTCCTCCAAAATACTAAAGAGTTGAAGACCTTATTTCCACGATAACAATTTCTTTCTTATTTCTTCTTTTTTTCTTGGATTCCTGGATTGCAAGGTCCTATTTGTAGGACTACAAGAACTATCTACCCAAAATTAATGCTTCACATTTTTCAACACACATTTATCAGAATTGTATATATTAATTATAATATTTGTAATAGGTGGTGATATCATACAAGGATTATGTCCAAAGATTTTGCATAGAGGTTAATAATCCCCTTTAAGGAAATAGATTAGATAGTGATTTATAATCTGCTATCATCCACTAATTAAGGGATTTTGTAGCTGTTAGTTTGGCCCTAATTAAGGGATTTAGGAGCTGGCAAAGCTTATGTAATATGCTATATAAGGAAGAATGAGCTGCTGGGAATAGGACACAGAATTTTCTAGAAAACAGTCTTGTTTGTTCTTTGTTCTTTGTTGTTTCTTGTCAACATTCAGATGTTTTCTTGATCAATGCACCTAGACTACTCTAGAATTTTCTATCCTTAAAATATCAAGAGCCCCTCTTTAAATGTAATTCCCTCTTTAACTGTGAATTACATTTTTCAACACTCCCTAATTCACGGTTTTCATTTTCCTTTTTATACATTTCCTTTTTCTTGATTTTCCCAATTTTCATGCAACTTCTTCTTTGACTGTTTATGCTGTTGCCCAAAAATTTCTTCCAATGTTTTTGGTTGCATGCAACATTGCTGCATCTTCAAGTTTCTTTCTTCTTCATATTCTTTTCCCGCAGATTGCCACCTTTTGTTCTCTTGTACTCTTGCTGTGATCTTTTGCCTTTTCTTCTCTTGTATTCTTTATTTTCTTCTCTTGCAGGTCTGCTGCTCTTTAGATGTGCTTTGAACTTTTGGGATTGCTACACTTTTCATTATACTTTGGGCATTTGTCCGGATTCTCTCGTCGGTGAAGCACTTGCTAGCTTCCTGATTTCTTTTCTCTTTTCAACTTTCAGAAGGCACTTGCCAGCCTCCGATCTTTATTATAGTATAGTTCAATGCTTAAACAGCTGGTTAACTGCTCAATAGATCTAACAAGTTTCTAACAGAACTAACAGCTGAAGTCGCAATTAATTGATTCTGGAAAATATTCGGGTAAACCTGCAGTCCTCCATAAATTTAGACAAACTTATTGTTTTCCATTTTGTGCTAATGGCAGACTAATAGTCCTCCCATCTGGTGTTAAGTAATTTTTTATCTTATAATTAAATTAATAAAAATTGATTGTATTGAAAAACATAGGAAAGCAAAAATAGAATGTATTATATAAGGTAAAAAATACTTTTTCATCTTTGTTGAATAGTTAGCTTCATTGGAAATATATTTAAATACCTTGCTAGGCTGGTGCAGCATTTTGATCCGTCTAGCCTGCTGAACCTCCTTCATTAATTCTTCAATGTCCTAAATTTAGCAGAAACCTTGAGATAAGTATTGTAATGATATGTAACTTAATTCACACTATCATTATAAAGTTGCCCAAATTTAAAATACAGTAGCAACTAACGGACGGGTGCAATTACATCCATTAACTCATTAAGTGACCCATGGACCTATTACGTTGTCCATATTTCCCTGATGAAGTAAAATTAAAAAATAATTGGTTCCAACAACTATGCATTGGAATAGCTCTAAATTCGAACAAGAAGTCCAACTATGCAGCAGTTTATGTTCTCATCATGTATTTATATAGATTCCCTGAAGAGAGCACAAGCCAGGCAATCGACAAAAAATTAAATGAGTGAAGCACAACACTAGAGCAACCAAAGGAAGGTGGAACAAAGATTGTGAAATCATTATCTAATACAGAAGAAATGTAAGATCCGTTTATAAACAAGAAAGAAAATGATAGCAACCGAAAATGATAGGAACCGAAATATTTAGAAACTTCAACGATAGGGAATCGGGAAGCTAGCAAGTGCTTCACCGATGAGAGAATCCGGGCAAATGCCCAAAGTATAATGAAAAGTGTAACAATCCCAAAAGTGCAAAGCACATCTAAAGAGCAGCAGATAGGGAATGGTCAGAATACTTATCGTTGCTTCACCTTTTACTTGACGTCAGCCTCAACCAAAATATGTCAGACAAAAGGGTTTGGACCGCTCATCATTCCGGGGAGTTTTCTTTAAATCTTTCTTTGACTTCTTATCTAGTCCGCAAGATATAGTCCCTTTCCCACAATTTAACTTCATCTGGACGTGTGGTGTTCCATCTAAGATTAAGGTGTTTACTTGGCTTGCTTTATTGGGCAGAGTGAATACGTGTGACTTACTCCAAAAGTGGAGGCCTTATATGTGTTTGTCTCCTTCCTGGTGTGTTCTCTGTAAGAATCATGGAGAGGACATTAATCATATTTTGCTCCATTGCAAATTCACTCAAGTTCTATGGAGTAGATTGTTTAATTTGTTTGGTTTAGTGGGTGTTCTTCCTCGGAAATGGGCTGAGACCATGGCTATTAAATGGTCTTTTAAGCATTCTGGAAGAAGATCGAAGTGCATTTGGAGGCTCCTGTTGATAGCAGACTGGCAGTAGCATGGATAGTCTGGCTGGAGAGAAACAGAAGAGTGTTTGATGATAGATATAGCTCCCCGAACGAAGTGTGGAATCACTGTATTTTTCTAGTTGGGCTATGGGCTATAGAGCCTTGAATATTTTTAACTTTGTTGATTGTTTGATTGTTTCTTGTTTGGTCTAGATTGTGATAGCTTTTTGTATTAGGATTTGTTTTTGTGCCCAGGGTCTGTTGCTACTGTGGTTGTTAGCAGGTGGTAGTTGGTTTAGTCTCAATGGATTCCTCATCCATTGGGCTTTTTTTGCTCTCCTTTGTACATTCTCTTTCTTTGTTGCAATGAAATCTTGTTTCTTATAAAAAAAAAAAAAAACAATTAATCTTTATGAGATGTTGGAAAATAAGTTGAGAGATGTGGTGAGATGCTTTATGAGTTGTCCTCCATCCTTATTTATTTTTTGAGGAAATTTTTTAATCCTATCCACCCAAAGAATTTGTTTTCCAAGGAAAAAGTGAATAAGTAAGAGAACATCTCACCACATCACTCAACTCATTTCCCAACTTCTCACCAAAATCAATTGTTTCTGCTATCATTTTCCGTCTTGTTATCAAATGGAGCTGTAGAGTAACAAAGTTGGATTTTAGAAGGGAACAGAAGAAGAAATATAGGTAACACGAAATTGGTAAAATAAGATCTTTATCTACGACATACGAAGAAGTAGACAGATGGAATTGTCACAAACCACATCAAAAAAAAGAGTAAGATTCAGTGTACACTTGGCTATGTTTGAGAAAGAGAGAGAACCTGCTTCCCTGTAGCCCGAGACATCTCTTCATGTTTATGAAGAGCCTCTTCCACTCTCTGCACTGCAGCTCTGGCACTCTCAATTTCAGCCCGAGCAAGAGCTCTTTCTTCATCAACAAGTTTTTTTGCATCTTCTGAAGACTGCAAATATTTTTAATATTTATTTGTGAGATAGATAAAGAGAGAATATAATCAACTGAAACAAATCCCCCCCCCAATAAAAAAAAAATTACTTCAAACAACAACAAAAAGAGAAGATAGCTAGTCACCAATTAACAATAGATGGAATTCATCCAAGTGTGAAAAATGTAAATAACCAAGACCATATGACCGAAGGAAAAACTTTTGTGAACATACAATAGCAATTGAATCTTTGATCAACCCCTGCTTCAGATTTCATGCTAGAAATGTTACCACTGCTCTAAGATAGTTTAGGAAACATATTTTGGGTATATATATACATTTATAATAGAGTAGAAGTCTATAGGACACATCATGCCATTCTGCAGTTTCACTTCTTTATTGAAACCAGAAAGTTGGTTGGTAAAGTATAGAAATATGGTGCTGGCATAAATGTGCACCGAGAAAATGACAAGTACAAAACTCGATTTTATCACAGATACTTCAAGGGAAATGTTATCTGGACTTAACTTGATATTTTTCCAACTTTTTGTAGACGGACAAACAGTCCAGGCATATCTAGATTTAACACGCGTGGACGGAGAAAACATCGGCCAACTCCGATGCCACGAGAACACTAGCAAGGACCTATCCAAACATTTATTGGGTACCAAAATAAAGAATTTTCTAATCAGCTAGGCTTACTCAAACTGAGGACCAGAGCTGATGTATATATACAAAAATTAGCGTTACAATGAGTGGGTTAGCCTAGCTGGTAAGGCACCCACCCAAATTTAGGAGAGGTCCTGAGTTCAAATCACATCTAGGGTGGGGGATTTTCGTTATTATTGTAGTAAACGGAAGAAGAGACTTAGACCTTCCCTTTTAAATTTAAAAAAAAAAATGTAAAATAAATCATAAGACAAAAAAGGACATAATAGCCTATGAGATCAAATCCTAATTAAAGAATAAATCAATGCAACTTATTTATGGGAAGTACAAAAGATAGCTAATAACTCACCTACACTTATAAACTAATAATAATAAATAAATAATAGCCTATGTGATCAAATCCTAATTAAAGACTAAATAAATGACAACTTATTTATGGGAAGTACAAAAGATAGCTAATAACTCACCTACACTATGATTTCGAACGCCAAACATGACCAGCTAACATTATATGTTGAAATGTAACTTCCATTTTTTGTACACGGGAGAAATATAATTGCTAGAAGGCACCAAACGGATGACTATTGTAACTTACTTCTTGGTTGCATTGATACATTTTGACGTTACCATTTTAAAAGTTTTTTTTGTCACGATATGGTAATCAACGTGCCCCCATCATGCCGCTTACTCGCTTGTCACACAATTTTCTGTGAATGATTTGGTAAGCTGTTGCATGTGATAACAACAGCCAATGAGAAGCATTTTAATTAGGAAAAGAAACCTTGCTCACCTTTTATGCTATTAAACTCGAGTCTTTTGAAACTCTAATAACTAGGGATGCCACAGATCAATCTGCTAATAACATGGCATAAAATGAAGAAAAATGATGTTTTTCATTCCTGATGAACTATATATGAATAACTCTATCGTTGGTAAAATGTTGAGGTTTATATACATACTCTCTACCATTAATAAGAAGATTTGGATGAAATGCACATTATAACAATTTCGCTCTGCTAATTACAAAACTGAAGAGCAGCAGCAAAGTTTTTAACACTATGTATAATATGTATGTGTATATCTGCATACATGCATAGAGAGAGAGAGAGAGGCACACAGTAACATGCATCCACTTTACCTGCTTCAGAAAACTTGCAAGTCTTTTCACTTCAGCCTTTTCTTGAATTAGCTCTCCTTCCCTCTGAGTTAACTGAACTGCCAATGCTTCAACCTGGGATGATGGCAATGCATAGCTTGAGCCATTCGAAAAGAATACATAGCATCTCAAAGATAATTAGGACCTCATGCTGATCATTGTTACTGTAAGAACAATTTTTTGGCAAAGATGTGATATGAAAACGCACTAGCTCCAGATGAGGTGCCAAATTGTGAAAGGGAAGAGGGCTGGAGTATTATAATAAGGCTAATGGAAATATGCAGGATCACAAATGGTGTATATTATTCGGTATCTTAAATTAGAAAAAGCAACAGAGGGATTACACTGAGATCATGTCGTTTATTCGTTTTCAATGCTGTAGATTGGATCATATCATAAATTTCAATTGCTTCTCTTTTAGCAAGCCAAATTCCACCACTAGTAATAGTCTAAATCTTTTCCTGCTTCAATCTCCCTTCTTCAATTTTGAGAGAGAGGGGGGGGAGAATATGGTATAGTCTGCATGCAAAGGGCCATTACTACCATTGATACACAAGATTTTCTCGTCTAAATCTATATAAAGGTCATTTCAAGTTTGGAGTGAAATCCGCTTAATGGTTTGTTGGGTAATTTAATCCTATATGATTTACACCATTTAGAAGTGTAACAAAAGTAGAATAGATTTATAATATCGTAATTATCATAATCATCAAGCCACTGTTGAAGCTCTTACTTATTCACCATAAATTTGTAAGTTGTTGAAGAAGAGTACAATATATAGAAAAACAAAGATACACGAGGTATTCCATAAAAAGTTTAAACTCATTTGCTGATTAAGGCCCCACATAATATTCCCATTAATGCCCAATCTCAGCCAAAGGAGACCTTTGCAGGAAAGTCATCATTTAGCCTATAATAGGGTATCCAGGTCAAAAGTTCTTCTACCGGAGTCACAGCAACCAGAAGCCCAGCATTAAAAAAAATCTTCACATCTCTATTTTGCCTCAAGTAAAAGTGTAGGATGATATTACGGGAGGTACTATATAAATTTAATGAGATATGTACTGGCGAACCATAATAAGAGAACCTCGCACATGAATTGGAAAGGCAAATATGAAATTACGTCAAACTCTTACAGAAACTGCATAGTCAAAACCCGCGAGTTAAATATCCAAAACCAAGGATGTTGAAATTTCTTTGCACTTTTCTTGTAGTTGATGTATTACAATGAGTTTCCCACAATAGAATATTTAGATGAATGAAACATTTCATGAAAAGATAATGTACTTTGTAATTAATGTTGGTGATAAATTATGCAAATGTCTTGGGCTTCATGATAATTCTAATTAATTGCAAAACATATTAAATTGAAATGTCAATTAAATAGCAAGTGGTATTATCACAATATAGAATGGAAAGTTCTGATGCCCATCACCAGTGTTCTAAAAATCGCGCCTAGGCGGCGCCTAGGCGGCGACTAGGCGGGAATCGGCCCTCTTCCGCCCGGACTAGGGCAAGTCGGCCAGCTTTAGGCGGCTAGGCGGTTAGGCGCCGGTTAATCGGCGATTTTGTGGTCTAGGCGGTCGGCGCCGACTAGGTTTTTTTTTTTTTTTTTTTTTTAGTTCAAAACGACGTAGTTCCACTTAAAAAAAAAAAAAAAAAAAAAAAAAAACTTACACATTTATTCAGCTCACAGTCGACACTCAGATCCGTCTCTCACAATCTCACCCCAGTCGTTCTTCTTCTTCTTCTTCTTCTCCTCTCTCCTCTCCTCCTCGCCGTCGCCTCTCCTTGCCGTCGCCGTCGCCTTGCGTCGCCGTCGCCGTCGCCTCTTCCCCTTCCGTCGAGCACTCGAAGTCTCGAGCTCCTCTCTTCTCTTCTCTTGACTCAACAGAGTCCAAGCCCTAAGTTTTTTAAGGTATGTTTTTACGTTTTTGATATAATATTTATATCAGTGTATGTATAATATAATAGATTAATATTTAATTATTTAATAGTAAATGTGGAGATATGGAAGTATTTGAAAAAAGAGGGTAGCTTTGGAAAACAATTGGCGGCATCGGGATGTGCCAAGAATGATAACAAATTTGATCCGGGTATGAGTATTCTTTACTTTACACTTTTATTTAATTGTATAAATGTTAGTTTATTATTAAGTAGTTTTTTTTAATGACTAGTTGGATGGTGGACTATTTTTGGGAATGGAGTACCTCATTTACAAAAGATGGCTTTAAGAATTCTTTCGTTGACTACTAGCTCATCCGGGTGTGAGAGAAATTGGAGTACTTTTGAAGGAGTAAGTGGCTTTAGCCTTTAGTAGCTTAGTTTAAAATAATTTTGAAAAAGCTTTGAATATAAAGTTGTAAACTAGTAGCATGCTAATACTTTGCTCTCCCTTTTTTTTCCAATTTATGTAGATACATACCAAGAAGAGAAATAGACTAGATGCAACAAGATTGAACAATCTAGTTTATGTCCAATTTAATTCCAAACTTCTCAACAAGAAGAAAAGGTTGAAGGAGAAAGATATTGATGTATTATTAGCAAGTGATGCTACTAAAGCACAAGGATGGATAGTAGAAGGTGGTGATGATGAAGAACTTTTTCCCGGTTCCGACCTTACTTGTGAAATAGTTGGAGAAGCAAGTGGGGCCGATAGTGTGCTAGAGCCTAGAAGAAGTGCTAGAAATGTTGAAGTTAGAGAACTTCATGAAGAAGATTTTGTGTCGGAGGATGAGTCGGAAGAAGAGGGAGATGAAGAGTTTGATTTTGAGTCCGATGAGGAGAGGGTCTTAACAGGATATGGCGATGAAGAACTAGAGGCCTAGAACATTAGTTTAATTTAATGACTTTCTTTTTGCTAATTTTATTTATTTATGCTTTTAAGTTTTAAGTTTGGACTTGTATTTTGGAATGTTCACTTTGGTTTGATTGTTTGAACTTGTTTATTTTGTTTTTGGAATGCATGTTTTATTGGTTGGATGTTAGGAAATTAATGTTAATTTGAAAGGGATATTATGTTTTGTTAGTATTATGTTATTTAAAATAATATTTTTAATTAAAAATCGTTTGACCGATTAATCCCCGATTAATCCCCGATTAATCCCCTAGGCGCTAGGCCCCCCCTCGCCGACCTAGGAGCGCCTAGCGATTTTTAGAACATTGCCCATCACAAAAAGAGATTTTACTGATTTACTATTTTTGCTATTGTACTTTATAAAAAATCATGAATGCAATTAGGGCACATCCTTCCAAAGATATATGAAAACCTTAAATCCATGCGAAGATCTTTTTCATGTATTGAGCCCGTTATTATTTGAGATATATGTCATTAATGAGCTTTTAGTTCAGTGGTTCCAGTTTATTAATCTTAACTAGAAAATAGTTACCAAAGCAAATGCTCTATAATTTATCCACCATGGATATGTATGAAGTTTTTCGCACTATAATTATATAGAGCAGCAATAAGTAAACCTAGAGATGTATTTTTTATTTTATTTTTCTGTAGGAAACAAACATTTTAAGCATCAATTCAACCTACTAATAAAATGGAGCTTTTGTGTCCGCCGTGCATTGTCACAGCAGTATAAACATTCTATTAAATGTAATAAAGCTAGGATAGAGGGGCAACGATAATATATCTGTGAATTTAATATAATCATAAACAACTATCCTAATAAAAATCTATGACAAGTCATTAATGAAAAAGTAATTTTCTCAGACATCACATATTTTAAGGTTCCAAATTTCTAATGTATTACTCTCACACAAGAAAACTAAAATGATAAGATCTGAGCAAACATTTTTTCCTTTAATCTCATAGCCTGTTTTATGAAAACGGACCAAGCACTTAAAGTCCTTACAGTAAATTACATAACAGAGTTACATACAAGGTTTTAGCAAAAGAACCACAATTTCTAGTATTCTACAAAGAATAGATGTATTACTAACCTAGTTCTGTGTTACAAATGGCATAAAATTACCAAAAATATTGAAAAAATAAAATTAACAAATAACTAAATAAGTAATAAGAAAAGACAAAACTAACCATAGTTATAGCTTCCTCTACATCATCCTTGTTTCTACCCGCAACACGCCCTCTTAGAGATTCAAGAGCATCCCTAAGCTTCTTTAGAAGCACGTGTTTCTCCAACGAAGCTGCTTCTATGAGTCTAGCCTGGAGTGCAAAAATGATTATAGCTTTAATATGAATTTCTTTTTTCTATAAAAAAAAAAAGAAACGTCAACATTTAACAGCATGTGTATGTACTTCAAGCAACCAACCAATAGCACAAAAGAAGAAATAAGTAGAGTCCATGTTTCATTAATGCTTTGCTTTGCACCAAACTTCTAGGAGAAAATAACTACTAAGAGTCCTAGTTTTTCACTCTATGGTAGCAGGAAGAAAAATTAACCTTTTGATTGAATGGTCGATGAATCCGAGGAACCAAATACCATGATTCCCCAAGACAAAAAATTTAAACATTTGATAAAAAAATTATAAAATGAGCAAAAATATTAGTAATTTTTGTAGGAGTTGAAAAAAGAGATCAACGATTTGGTGAAAAGTTCTCCATCTTTTCCTTATTTTCCATGGAAAAGTTTTCTTAGCTACCACCTAAAGAATTTTATTCAGAGAAAAACCCCAAAAAGTTTTAGAAGGTGTCATGAAATCACTCAACTCTTTTTCCAACTTCTCATAAAAATTAATAGTGTTTACAATCATTTTCCAATTTTTAATCAAAAGCATCCCAAATGAATAAAGTAGACATTTTTTATTACTTTTTCTAACTATTGAAGAAGCATGATATACATTGTTGGCCCATTACCTAACAGCTTAACCTTTTGGGATAGATGGCTCCTAACATGGTATCAGAGCTCTGGTTCTGCAGGGTCTCGGGTTCGAATCCTCCCACTTGCATTTGTTCCCCCCCTTGTGTTTGTGCACAAAGTGCACCTTTGGTTTGGTTTGTCTCTCCACGTCCAAGTGGGGGTCACACGTGAGGGGAGTGTTGAAGAAGCATGATATACATTGTTGGCCCACTACCTAACAGATTAAGCTTTTGGGATAGATGGTTCCTAACACTAACTATTTTATCAAAATTCAATTTGAATTAGAAATTTATTTCCGCCAATATTGAGACAGCAATGAGTTTGGGAAGGCCGAAAGCAGTTATGTAGCGGCAGGTATTATAAACTGTTGTGTCAATGCAAACATATATATATATATATCAACTGAACCTGAAAGCTTATTCACGGAATTTGGTGGGCCAAACCTCATCAGACAACTTAGCTGCAGAAGCCAAACCCTTCTCGAATTTACTAGCGAGATCACGAACGGAAAGGCGCTTTTGTTGTTCGAGCAATTGGGCAGTCTCTCGTGCAACCAACTCCTTCATAGATAAAACCTTGATATCTTCCTGAACCTCCACAATTTGGTTGTTGGCACCGATCTTGTAATTTGGAAACCGGCTAGATGCAAAAATTACATCAGCTGAGACCGATGAAACTGCCTCTTTTTGCATTGTATCACCGTAATCACGACCTACCCTCGTCATTATTTCTCTCCTGTTAAGTATTCAAAACAATCATTAAGAAGCAAAAGAACTATGCACCGTTCATGTTAAACCCTGTCAAGTTCATTTAGAAAAGGAAAACAATTAAACACCTGGTACTATAGAACAATCTGTTACGCTTAAATTATAACGTGAGTCAACTCACAGACGCAAATTTGTTACCTAAACAGAACAGTGCTTACTGAAACTAATGGTGTGTTTGTTTTACCTCTTAATGCTAAATAGAATTACATTCAGTGCAAAGCGGTAGAATTGGCATTTGATTATCTCCTCTTAACGCTAAAATTCAACATTCAATGCTACGAGGCAAATTGCGACGTTGAATGCTTATTTTACTCTAATGACATTCTATTCTACTGGTGCACCCCACCTTTTTCCATTATTAACTATTGATATATATATATATATATATATGAAAATAAGGGTAAAATTATAAAATCTTTCTACTCAGCATTCAAAGTTGAATAAAATCAAAAACATTTTCAATATTTTATTTTTGGTCAATTAATTATGTACTAAAAAGAAAACTAGAATTTTAATTTGAGACATCTTGAAAAAAAATATACCAAAAGTTGTAGCTTAAATAAATTTGAACCACACATCAATAGTAGCTGGTCGAAAGTTACTTTTGAGTTGTGATTTCTGTATTTTGGGTTTTTTAGCTGAGTAGCATTGCTGTTTACCTACGCCTATAAAATACTATTCAACACATGACTCTAATTCTTAAGGTAATGATGTAATGCTTTTAGCAAATGAATACAACATGTTTGCCATACGATACTAGAAATTTACAATATTTTATTTTCGTACCCCCTCAATCAAATTCCTGTGTACGTCCCTTAATTCTATTCAGCATTAAGTGTTCTGTATTCGGCCATAAGAGCTTAAAAAACAAAGGAAGCCCAAGTGTTTGAAGAACAAACAAACCAAACCCTAGCTCCATGAACAAAAATTACAGATAAAGCAGAAGCAATCAAGACAAAAAAAAAGGGTGGAAATGACTTACAAAACATTTGTAGAAATGAAAGGAAGAAAGAAATGAACTTTGGCCCTCAAAAGATTGTCTGATTAGTTGCAGTGACGATAAAATACCAATGCCCTTTCGATCCTACGTAGAGAGAGAGAGAGAGAGGAGGGAGAGATTGTTAAAGAGAAGAGGAAGACGAATGAATAATGGGTCTTTTTTGCTTTTCAAAAGCAAAAAGGGAAGACGAAAAACCAAAAGGCCCGCCCTTTGTCTCTATCGGTATGTAGCACAGTTTCTCAACTCGTGATGTGAAGAGTAGCTACCGCTTTTGCTTAAATTTTTACAAATTCAGACAAAAAGGGCCCACGTGTGGTTCTCCTATTATTATGCTTTCTTTTTAACCTTAATAATAATACATTTTTAAACTTGTTTGGTGGTAACAGAAAAAAAAAAAGCATTTGGTTGGGCGGCTGAGACCTATCTGAACCGTGGATTCCTTTGGAGGGAGATATGGACATCTCCAATATTATTTGATAATATTTTTACTTTTATTTAATATTTTATAATTAAATAACGTATATGTTATTTGATTTTTGTGAGTTGAGTATAAACATATTTATTCGGTTCTTGATAACTGAGTAAGATGTTATTAAATTTATAATCAATTATTCACAACAAAATAACATACACAGTATTTGGTTGT